>JAQFZH010004472.1:0-11924 GCA_034695485.1 Entomobrya nivalis
AAAGTATATTGAGCAGAAGCAGTAAGATGAATTGTTTGGTTTATGAGATAAGCTAATGCAGCACTTTGCGAATGGTTTAGGTGAAGTACCGGTAAAACTAGTAGAATTAAACAACATAAAGCAAAATATATAATGGCTTGTTCGACCTGTCAAATGGTATACGATTTCCAATGAAAGAAGAGCCAGCCAAGGCGAAATAAAGTTATTGGAAAGCATATGAATAAAATTAAAAACTGTCAAAAGAGTCGAATAATTCGATGATGGTGTTTATGGTACAAGGGATTTTGACAATTTTTTCGCGAGTCGACCAGGTAGGGAAAGGAAACCAACTTTTGAAATTGGATTAACACCTTGAATGTTCCAGATGTCAAAGACATTTTGTGTTTAGTTTTTCTGTAGCAACTTGTAAATTGTTAAGAGTTTTAACGCAAATTGTTTTTTTTGTTGGATTAAATGTGTATGTTAAGTTTTCAAAACCAAAACTTTCCAAATGTTTACCTGAAACTAAAAGTTTTTGTGTTTAAACTTTCTAGCGGTTGTTGGAATATATATATTTAAAATCAACTATAATACAGATAAAAGATATAAGCTTTTTTTGTTATTCGGTCACATCGTGCTACAAATTTAAACTGCGTGGTTGCTTCTTGAATCTTTTACAACAAAATGTTGACAGCTTGAGTTCGTTTTTGTTGCCACTCCCTTAAGTTCATATTTCGGTGAACTATTTAAATCGTGCAGAAAATAATAAATATTTTAAAGCTTTTTTTATTGATTTAGTTACTATGTTTGCTTAGTCGACTGTTTAAGCACACTTTCCAAACAACACAAAAATCAAATTTAATATATTTAACATAAGAGCATTTATTTTAGTAAGGTGTAGTAAGTTTTTACCTATATTTTTTAAATGGTTTATATTGCTATCAGAGCTTTGAACCAGGACCTTTGTTTGCCTTTTTGTGGCATTGATTTGAATCGATCAATGTGAATCAATAATTCAGACTACAGGTTTTACAAAAAAAACAAATGTTGAAAAACTAAGGTACTTTCAAAGTTTTTATCTGAACAAAGAAATTAGTATTTTATTAAACTAAATAATAAACCACCGTTTTGTGAAAAGTTAATCCATAAGAATTACAAAATCGCTTCAAAAATTACCAACTTACCGTAGAAAATGGACTTCCAGACGACAAAAATTTTACTATTATGATCGAATATGGATAACAATAATCAAATGTAAAAGTGAGTAGTGCACATAAGCTCTATTTAATTTTCGGCTAAAATAATATCCCTCCTAAAAATTCAATGTTGGCCAACACAAGAGCGCATCTTTGTTTCCTTGTACCCTATTACTTTATCATTAAACTCATTTATAGATAACAAATATGCATGGTATTGTTTCTTTTTCTTTTTGTTGTTTGTAAATTTTTCAAAAAGTATAACTATATCACTAACTACTCGTTTTGTAAGTACAAAATCGTCGTTTGCAAAATAAACTATCAAATATGGAAACAAGTTGCTGGAGTTTAATTAATAAATTTGACATCACATTACTCGACCCCAAAGTTTTGAGTTGTGCTAAAAAAATGGCAAAAGCATAAAACGCTTTGGCGAACTTAAAATGTGAAAATACAGAAAGAGCCAAACAGCTTTAAATTTGGTTGTTTCTGCAGGTGCTATTAACTTTCTGTTGTATTTAAACTCAAGCATTATAATTTAAGTCAAAGTTACGTTATGACTTGTTCTTTTTACTTCAAACTAGGCTTTTTAAATTAAGAAAACTACTGATTACTCATAATAATAAAATTAATTAATAATCAAATTGAGGTACGTAATAAGAAGTTGTTTCTTATTAAAATATATGTTCAGTGGTAAGAAAACTTTATATCTATGGCTAGGCAAAGTTGTGCCTTTTCCATTCATTAAAAGTACCTCTTATTTTGAAGAATACGCAAGTTGGAAAAACACATTGAAAACGATTTATAAATGGAGCAAAGTCTTTTAAGTCAATTTTTGCGTATTTAAATATAATTGTTGTCAGAAGCCAGAATGTCTTGATTACAGATTTAAATATTATACAATATAACACATTTATTAACTTTTAAAAATATTTTGTAATCTGACAAATTATTTTTGATTTACTAATTTTGTCCAAAAATCAGAAGAAAAGACAAATATACTTAACTTCATACACGCAACATCTTTTGAAGGTTGATAGAAATAAGTTATGCTATATTTATATCCTATTACAATCCGTTTGTGCATTACAATAATTTATTTTCTGTTATGTAGCCCAACGCGTGCCTGTTAGAGTTAGTCATATAAGCTATATTCTAAATAGCCATCTACACGAGCCATTTTAAAACGTGTAATGGGATTGGCTTTTAACTTAAGTTCAAATTATTTTTTACAACACAAAGCACCCTAAACGTCATAACGCTAAAGTATTTTTCCAACAAAGCTACGTACTTAGCGAGCATTTTGTTTAGTACCAATATACAGTCCCTCTGCTTATCCTGTCAGAAACAACACTTGTAATTAATATTTTCAAAGTGAAGGTTTTCTTGACGGTAATAAGCAATGGCTCGAATATAATTAAAAAAGATTCTCCTAACAATATTTTCGAATTTGTCGATCAAAATAACTCAGAAATTATCGAAACTCATTGCATTTACTCCCGATATCACCTAAACGGCCAATATGAAAGTAACAACAAAATAATTTCAATTTTAAACGAAAAACTTCAAATATTCGATTCTTGTTTGTTGCAGATAAACAATTACGACGGCATTGATATAAAACACATAGATCAACCAGTTGTTTTTACTAGATATGATGTGATATGGTCCATGTACAAAGTTTACAGTGACTTTGCATTCTCAAAATTGAAAAATTCACTACGTAGCTTACGTCGTCGTTTTTTCAACATTGAAAATGTTCCCCAAAACTATACAAAGATTAAGTGGTGTCTTCGACATCAGGTCGACAGGGAATGTTTGGATATACCTTGTATCGATTTGGCTACAAGATCGAAGTCTTGGTTTCGCGAGGCTCATGTTTACATATTTCCTCCAAAATATAACCTGTTTTACGAAACAGACGATCACTACAAGCTAACTATGCTTCTGATACCTGGAAGTTACAAGAAAGTTTTCAGAAATCTGAAGCTAAAAACAAAGCAAAGTGAAAAAGGTTCTGGAGTATATCATGCCGATGTATTTCATACAGCTTACACACTGATCGATACAAAAGAACGATTTGATTTACTAATTACACTAGAAGAGAACAATGAAAATACTGAGTATTGGCGAAATTCTTTGGCTGACAAATTTGTTGATATATCAACGAAAACAAGAAGAGAAATTTTAATAGGAGGAGCAAGGATAAATAGTTTTGATTTTTTACAACAAGTTGTCTCGATTTTTAACAATAAATTCAAACTTATCTGTAAATTTTGTAAAGTACAGTCTAAAGCCGATTTATTGACAAAGATTCAATTTCATAACGTAAATTTAGCAATATTCTTTACAAAATTTGGCCAATGATGGGATCAGTTATCGATGAGTCTATATTGAATGGGCAACCTTTTCCAAATTCAAAAGATCGGCGTCTGATAGTTAAAATGACGTTTGATAAGTTTCGACGACTTGATGAAATACAATTTAGTATGGATGCAAGATTACTTGGGGATGCCTTAATGAATGCATCAATTTTGTCGTTTCCCGGTTTTGGCTGTGTTTCTGCAAAACTATCTTGTGAAGATTTATTCGAACCATTTATGTGGTTTCGTCCAACAGGACAAACGGATCATGCACAATTTCATTTGCACAAAAGGGAACAAGAATTTGTCAATTGTGGATTTACCCAGGTAGAAAACTTGGGTTTTTATCATTTGGTATCCATATTTGATATATATACTTCGATAAACCTTGCAATAACCATAGTTTCTCTTGGGATATTATCGAGTTTTGTTTTCACTAGTAACAACTGTTCAAATATTTGTACCATTTCGATCAGGGAAATTGGTTTCCAAAAATATGTTAATTCGTACTTAATCCCAAGTATATTATTCATTCATTCACTTTTATTGCAGATAATCAAGAGCATATATTACATAAACATAAGTGCATGACATCCATATCAATAAAGCCTCACCATTGATATACTACAAATAAATTAAAAATTGTCAAATGATAAGGGTCAATATAATATGATTATAAATACAATAGATTCCTCCAAGTTCTTGAGATTGATGATTCTTTGAAAACATTTGAATTAACAATTGCATTAATAATTGTGTTTTTTGAAATTGCAAATCTTGACAATAACGAGAAAGCTGAGATCCTAAGCATTGCATAGAAGTCTCTCACTGTCCACTCACAAAACATTTCGGAAGCTCTTTTACGTCTGCTATATCGCATGATTATCCTGAAACAGTTATTGTATGTAACGCGAATCTTATCCATAATTTTAGTATCTACAGGGCACCAAACACTATTACAGTACACAGTCGAGAAAAAAGTTCGACATAGATAAACTTTCACTTACTGCCTACACGTACCGAATCTAGAAGCTATTAAATAAGCATTGCACATTAATTCTCGTTTTCGCCTCATTATTTCGCCGTAGTCTCGATTACGACAATTGATGTCATAACCAAGATAACGTACCGTATCATGCCATTCGAAGGTCTTTCCACCATACTTGACTAGGGGTCTAGTTTCATCATACTCACTGTCACAGAAGCACTGACATACACTTTTTATGGGGTTGAACTTGAGGTCATGCTCAAGAGAAAAATCCTCACCAATTTTTAGCAGCATTTTAAGAGCTCGTATAGTTGTAACCATTATACATACATCATAGGCATAAATGGCATGATTAAAGATAGTACCGCCAATTCGACACCCTACGCCGGTGTCCGTTAACCTTTTGCTAAGGTCCTCCAAGTAATTAGAGAAGAAGCTCGATGACAGTCTGGCACCCTGACGGACCGAATTGAGCACTGGAAACGGTTTTAAAATACTACTTCCCCATCTAACAACAAACTTTTGATTTCGAAACCAATACATTAAAAGATGAACAATAGATGCAGGGAGATTTCGTTTGCATAGCTTTTCCAATAGAGTGAAGTGGTTGACCAGGTCAAACGCTTTTGAAGCATCTAGGTAGCATGCGTACACTGGAGTGTTATGTCGAACATAATAGTGGGCATCTTGCTTCACTGAATAAACTGCTGACTCAACATTACTTTAACTTATCGTACATCAAAGCATTATAAGAACAAGGAGACCCGATCACTTTACATTTATGGAATTGGCCTGCTCTAAAATGTGTATTTGGAACTTACCTCTTAGCAGTTTCGGTAATAAGCTGTGCATACAATAACGAGAATATTACAGGACTTACCTTGCCACGGGCAATAATGGCAGCCAACACATTTGAGCGATTAGTCGAGTATAATTTTTCAATTTACACTAGAAACAACTATGTTGGTGGCGCTAGTAATGTGATGATGAGAGATGCACCTTACATAGCAACTGGACTGAAGTATTTGCTATAATTTGTCAATTTTAGCAATGTTGAGGTACATCGAACAGGACTTTTTAGAAGTGAGCTACTTGTCTATGCGAAAACGGAGTTAGCACAAAATCATCCATTTGATTCTGTGAGCTCGGTTTCGAAAATTCTCGCGCAGAAACCCGAAGTGTTTCTACCACATTTTCAATAAGCATCTTTTATACCACCAGTGTTCCGAGATGGTATTTCCCAGGTGGGAAATATATTTGAAAATAATAGGAAATAGGGCCCAACAAAATTTTCTACTTTTTGTGGGAAGTGGGAAATATGAGAAATACAAGTCTTATCCCTTAAAAGCTAAGCATAATCATTTTAAAAGCACCCAAATGCTCGAAATTTTGTTCGTTAATCAGAGAAAATGTTATTCAAGAATAAATATTGGTGTAAAAACGAATTTTACTTTCGTGTACAAATATAACGTGTATTACATGCAATGGTGGAGTTAAAATACATAAACACAAGCTCAGCTTTAAAATTCACCAAAACAGACATATCCTTGAATTTCCCAGTTTACTTCCCATTTACCATAAATTCCCGGTATTTCCCATTATTTTCCACCTGGGAAGCATTTCAGCTATTTGAAGTGGGAAATAGCGAATACTATACCACCAACCTCATAACCTCCGCCGTCTATTCTTGGGTAGTTATTGAGAACATACTTTGGGTAACGTTACAGAGTTGGGGTTGTAAAGACCTATAGATCAAGTATGCAAACAAATAATATGCAGTGACTATCCATGTTCGGTTGACAGGAGAGAAGTAGTAACTATCGATTTATTAAGCAATAACCAAAACCACTATCATTATCATCATATATCATGTACATTGTATGCATTCTGAAGGAATGCATGTTTAAGAATATACACTTATATAAGGAAGCACATTCAGATGGTATATGCTGTAAAGGGAAATGTGCGAAAAGTATGTGAGTGACCTCTCTATTAATATAATAACCCAAATAGCGATAAGAAAGAAACCAAGGAATTGAACTCGGATGTCCCCTAATAAATTCTTTTTTTATTTAACGTAACCTGTCATGTTTCACACCTTTATACATAATTGTCAACAGTGGTTTCACGAATAACGGGACAGCAGTCCTTGGATATGTATGCGCGAAAGAGATTTGCAATAATAATTTCAACCTGTACACTTTTGTTTATGTATTTTATTCGAACCATTTTAATCGAGTTAGTCACACTGGCCACTTCAAAGCTGAAATATGTTTATCTGCTACGCATTATGTCCAAATTACTAAAGTTTTTCCTGTAATAGATTGCTATACTTACGCAGCTAACCAAGTCTTAAGTTTCCCTTGTATAGTTTTCATTTCATCATTCCCTAATTTTGGCTACCAACCAAGTATATCACTTACATTTAAGACTTCAGATTCTTAACACCGATCTTATTTTGCACTACAAAATAGCACACTCTATATCATTAGTAAATTTAGTAAATTTAAAAAGACCAATTCTGTCAAAATGAAGACGAAAGGCTTATATTAGATTTCATGACTTTACTTTAATGACAATATTATTTTTGAAAGAATCCTTTCCAAGTTTGGTCAACTTAATAAAGCATTTTTCCTGCATTGCAATACATAAAATGTAAGCGTGTCAAAAATGTCTGAACAAATTCACGTGCGTCTCCAGACTAAAACAAGCCATTGCAGCTCCTAAGCCACTAATCAGAAAAACAAATATCACGAGAATATTTCCCGACATGTTTGGCTCCTTAGGCCTAACATTTTCATCACCCACAACTAGATCTGATCTATTGATAAATTTCGGCCACCACTCTAACAATCCAGTAGTTTGAATTAAGGAAACTTGCTGAAGTATTGACGATGGCACCAATGACCTACTATAATGAAACGTAATTTGTGGAAATGTATATGCACCAGTGCTCACATCAGAATGTTCCCCCGATATTTAAGTGATCTGTGAAAAAATTGTGCTAAATAGTTGGGCAAAAGCCACGCACTCTTAGTGCAATTACTTAAATCATTTGTAATCAATTCGTGTTGTATTTTGTTAAAAAGTCCGGGCAAAGTTATTTCATCTTCAAGTAAATTAGCTCTAGTCTCATCACTAAGACTAACGTTCGCCAAATCCTCCAAATAACTTAGAGGTCCTACAAGCAGACCTACCACCTTTGGATGCTTTTGGGAATAATTTCTCGCTTTTTCTGAATCTGTTCCTAATTCAAATTCTTTTTTCAGCTCAGCATCAGCGTATCCCAAGAACACCGAATTTATACATATTTCACTTCTGAACTTTGAAATGTACAAATTTTCGCACACAATATGAGCATACCTCAAATACCCATGAAATTGAGTTCGAGTGTACAAAGTGACGTTGTCCTCAATCAGATCCTGAACATTATGATATGGGATATGTGACCTAGGCAACACAATTTTGTAAACGTTCTCACTTTTAAAAGCATTGCTGAGTACTAAACCTGCCAATAATATTCCACTCATCAAATACCTCATTTGTCTACTTTTGTCAAAGTTTGGTGGAAAAGGGTCCCCTTGCTCGACCAAAATTTTATAAATGCTTAAAGGTACATTCAATGCTGAATAGGAGCCACAGTCGGTTTTGCGCAACTTGACAATAGCAATCCATAAGAGGAACACGGAAAATAATATTGACATCCACACTTTCCACTCAAAAACGGAAAAAAACTGAAGAAACGGAAATGGCTCGATTCCACGTGAACCACAACTAACAAAGTTGAGCCCGTCAAAGGAATTGTGTACTCGGAGAACATTGTCATTGTATTCATTTTCAGTTTCCTCAACCCTAGCGATCCTTTCAAGTTTAAATGGATATTTAGTCGGTGTACTCTTCGAAGAGGTCAAATTTCCCATAAATATAATAAATATTGATGCATAGGCAAAACCAAGCTGTTGCAGTTTTTCTTCAGGTTTAATATTTAAAGTGTGAAGATACTTTAAGGGCAGTTTAATTTTTTCTCTTTCGTTTAAGGCAAAGTGACCAATTGACGCTGCCAACTTGACCCTGGTCCAAGACGACATTCGTCCGGAAATTCCAATGTGTTTTTGCGCTTTATCTATATCAGCTATAGAGTTAAATGAGAGAGAGTTCCAGTTGATAGGATAAACATTTAGAAATTTCGTGCAATCTGGGCAAGGAAAAATTGCGTTAAATTTTGCAATATTGCATTCAAAATTCACTTGTGCTGCTTGGTACTTTGTATTACAAACAACGTGGCCAGTAATTTGTACTTGATTAACTATATAGTCTTCCCTTTTTGGTTTATAGGTCCATTCTGCTAGGGATATTCTATCGTATTCTTCCACACTTGATTTTGTGCTAACTGTTATATGTACTGGTGGCCGTAAACTGGGCATTATTTTAAAGCGTGAAGTCCAGTCCACCCCAAGTTGATCAAATATTTCAGTGGGTTTTCCAGTTCCAAATAAATAATCAGGCATAAATAAGTCCACTTGAATTTCACATTGCCATGGCCTTGACGACATGAAAAAATTGAAAGGTTTTAGACCAGGACAATAGTGAGTGAAATGACCAACCGGCCAAAGTGAAAGAAGGTGCTTTGCAAGGAAACACGTTAGAGAATACATATAGTTGTCGTTTGGCCTTTCAGCTGAAAAATTGCCATTGAGTTTTGAAACCATTTTGCTTGGAATCCATATCGCATCCGACCTTGAACCGCTCATTTGGAATAATGGGTCATAGTAATCAACGTGAGCAAAGCCAAGATCAAATTGTCGGAGAATTAACGGGAACTCGATTTCTTGATGGATGTCAATGCATTCAAAATTGTTTACGACAATGAGGCAATTGTCGCCAATAAAATGATTGAAAGTTGAGTAAAAGTTTTTAAGAAGTTTTGGGAATTTAGGTTTCACAGTCGGGGTTTCGAGACTTTTTAGGTAGTTTGCGAGATTTTTCGGAGCAATTAACCTTCTTAGTTTACTTCGGGCGATTGGATCCGAAAAGGACGTTAAATTCAGAACTTTTATGGTCAGATTATAAGTAAGCGTGAATTTTGTTTCAATTGGACTGCTGGACAAATTTGGGATATTTTGGCTTAAAATAAATATTTGGAATATCAAATATGCAGTAGAATACATTGTGGTTTTTTAAGTCAAGTTTCAAGTACGAATTTTCATACAGCATATAGTTTGACTTATTAAGTTTTACAAAGTCGTAAAGTTTTGTGAAATTTTTAAATGTTCGAAACTAGATTCAGCTTATTATGACTTAACTTTTTAAACAATTGAACCATCCGTATAAACAAATGATTGTATTTTTGTGGAAATGAAAATTGATCCGAATAACGTTTGCAATATATTTGTCAAAATATTAAACTTTCCGTGCGTTAATACCTGTATATTTTGGATAAGTACTTAAGGGTTAGTTGGATTGTTTTGAAAATTGGTCTAATTTTTACGTTTGGTAATAATGATAACATTAAGAGTGAGAATAACTTAATGTGTTTCACCAGCTTCGTGAGGATGTTAGACTTTTACCGTCTTCGGCAGAGTGTTAACTGGCCCTTTTTATTGTTGTGATATTTTAGTACAATTTTCAAAGTATACTAGAATGCCTGTAAGCAAACTGTGTTAATAACTTGTGGATAGGTAGTTTTATTCGACACGATAATACAACACAGCAGGCTGTCACTATCATTTATCATTCAAAACAACTTTTGCAACAACGAAATAATATATCGCTTAGCCTAAGATATCGAGTCTGTTTTATAATAGCGTTTAGTGTGTAAGGATTGAACTTCCGCTGGACTACACATGTTAAGGATATGATTTGCAGTTATGTATAAAACGTAGATTGCGCAAGCAGTTCCAGCTCATATTATAAACGATTTAACGTATTTAAATCAATATAGTTAGTTTTAGCAATACTAATTGATGTTCTATGCTATTTTGGTGTACTTATAGAAGCATCTTAGGAAAGGTGCTACAGCAACGTCAAAAACTAGTCGATCTATGGGTTTGTATATTGAAACTTGAATAATTCATCCCCAGTTGTCGAAGTATAAACTATTTAAACTTGCTTATGAAGCAATACTCCAGTATTATGTTTTATCTAAGACGGTTGGTCCTAATATAAATGGGATTCACAACGTCCAGTCTGCGACGATTGCACTTTAGTTTGACTTAACATATTTAGATTACAATTTCAAGTTCTGTACTATAAACAGGTAAATATTCAGATAACGTTTACTATCAATTCGTGGGTTGTATCTTTCAGGAGAAGTTTCACAGAAACGGCTTAATCGACTCGTGGAAAAAATGTACTTCTGTGAAAGGATTTAACTTCTAAGTCTATAAAACTTCTTTGAAAATAAAGGTTTCTTGAAAGTAAGGGAACATTGGTAAAACACTCATAACTAAAGTTTTGCGGAATTTTTGACTAGATTTCAATTTGTTTTAGCAATACAATTCAGATAAGCGCAAGACCCCACACTGCATTGTGAATAACAAACCACTGGTATATATCCCACGAATGTAGACGACAGCTTGGCGACACGTGCGACGAAGTTACGGAATGGTTGTTATAACAAGCAGATCGATATTATTTTTAATCGAGACACTTCGTGACATCCTGTTATGCCACAGATGACGTGCGAGCTTGAACATTATGTGGTTATGTTGTAACGTGGAATACAAGCCATAAAAACTGAAAAATTACGTGTTTCATGAGGGAACGTGGCTTTGCATACACGAAGCCAAGTTAATATTCTTGAATTATGCATTTGTAATATCTTTGTGGTATTACTCCAATTTATTTTAACTACTCCACCGAACATAGTTCTAATTGCCACTTGATCTGAACATCTGAAAGCACCGAATATGCAAAAATTACTTAACTGCTAGCTTCCAATACTGGTAAATAGCTTAGCTAAAATTTGAATTTGATCTTTATTCGAGAATCTTGCCATGTCTAGTACAAAAGAGTTCTTGTCCCATAGATGACTCCAAAACAATAAAAGTTTACTATTTTCTACTGACATTATTATATTTTACAGTTTTACGAAATCTTTTGCAACACAAATAAAATTTGCAAACCCATTTTGTACATCAAGATTCTTTGGAAGAGAATTCCACAGGAATTTCGACCGATAGCTCAACCTTTTTTTATAACATTCAGACCTAAAACTTGGAAGTATAATTAATTTTGTAGATCTGCCCGAATCTCGCTGAGAAGTCTTAACTGTATCTTTCATTATATTTGCATACATATTTCTTAAAATAATGTAATCTCTTCTGTTTTACTGTTAGAAAATCATACCTCGTCCTTAACCTACGTATGTCATTTTCATTACACTTAATTCGTTTGTGA
>JAQFZH010004473.1:0-11921 GCA_034695485.1 Entomobrya nivalis
ATGACGTTTGGAGACGCCAAAGGACTGGATAGAATAAATGAGAGAATGCCACCAAGAGAGGATGGAACACCAGAACCAGCGTCTAAACCTGCGGCTGGGAAAAACACGAAAGCCAAGGAGGTTACTGTCGTTGGCAAAAGCTAATGCGGCTAATTGAAATCAATGAAAATAAAATAAATAATTGGTTGCAAAAATAAAGTTTAAATTACCCAGTATTCATACACTTTGCAATTTGCTTTCCTTATAAATTTTTTATTTTAGCACCATTAACACCATTTCTGTAACATTACATTTATTATTTGTGTGTAGAATAAAGTGGACATTGTAATTTATATCGCTTACGTTTATTTTTTAAACTTTTTTAAGTACAAAAGCGTACTACTTTATGTACCGAACAAGTCATTTTTTTACAGGGAAGTTCATAAATAAAGCAAGAACACAAGGTAAAATGACAAATAAAATGCAGCCTAATATACATAATACTTTTTTTTGTTTAGGTCAGTGCGGTAGCCTAAAAAGCTAACTAGCTCACCTCTCCTTCGTATTTCATTTTGAAGCATAAATAGTTTTGTAATTAGAGTATAATGTATGCATAAGTTTGAATTCCAGTGTTTACTACTTTCCGGTGCAATGCCGACACCAACTCGAATGGGTTGAGTCGGAAAGAATTTGTAGGTTTTCGAAGGATTATCTTCGTCATCATCAGTTTAAAAGGCTTTAGGACTAGATTTTACTGCGATTTTACGATATTACTTTGTCATGATTCTGCTGATGACTATGTACATTATGTATATAAAATGTGGCATGTACATTACATAAGTTTTACCACTAGACCGCTGTGCTGGTGGTGCTAGTGCGTGTAATTTTTTTGCATTTGTATTCCTATTCCTTCGCTTGACTGTCAAAGAAATATTTTATTTTTTTGGCTTAGGGCACACACTTAAGTGTTTCATTATTTCAACTCAAACTGCTTATTCTGCTACCCTTTTGTACGTATTTATGTTTCTTGTTTGTATTCCAATTCCAACATAAATACATTAGCAAAAGTGTTATGTGCAGTAAATTTACTTACTTTATGTTGTTACTGCTGCTTTTATTTATGCTTTTTGTTAGGAAATAGAATATTACACAATAAATCATTCAGGTACAAGCAATAAAATATATAATATAAGTAGACTATAGAGTTTATTCTCTTATTTATATTACATGGCTAGATAACTTTTAAGTCGAAGTAATACGCAGATTTACAGCAAACATGTATGGTTCTAATGCAGTAAAGCTCGAAACTCTTGTTTTTTTAAAATATAACTATTCTTGTGCGTGTAATTGTAGTTTTTTACAGATTTTATTGCACAAAACGCTTTATAATTTACATATTATGTAGTTTAAGGTAACTGTATGCACTAATAACATGTACTCCTGTGTAGGAAACATTTTTACGATTAAACCAAAAGGTTGTCGGAGAGGGAATATTTTTAGTGCATTTTGCGATAAAAATGATTTCCGGTAAAATTGCATGATTTCCCGGTGTAATTAGCGATGTAAAATTGTAAATCTTGGTGGAAACTACTTTTTGTGCGCATATAAAGATTATTTTGATTAAAACCAAAAAGGAAATGTGAGTTAAGATTTGTAACTTTTTTTCTTGAAAGGTTTGGTTTAAATACTTTAATTCTCGAAGAAAAAAATTGGAAGGCCACACAAGGCTAGTTAAGCCAAGCCAAGTCTACCAGTCGGGCAAAAAGAAAAGGGTTAAGAAATGTGATCCCTAGTAAATTGCGTGGCAGAAACAGAGATTAAAGTATACATTTTTCTCAGACCAGTGAAAGGGCTAAAAAAGAAATTCTTGCCTTGCTGATTTGCTTTTTCCAATATTTCTACTGACGTCATGGGCTATTTACTTGTTTTAATGTTTCTTTTTTTGTCTGCCATACTTTATTTTAAGTTCTTTGGTAAAAGAACATTTTTTTCTTCTTAAAAGGAAAAGCTTGGGAGCTTAAAAGAAATAAATTGAATCTGTTACAAGAGAAATGATATGTGAGATCAACGACTTTACTTTCCAATCTGATTTGATTATACACAACATACACAAGACATACACGCTTACAAGTCAAGTTTCGATATCAACACTGGTGACTGCGGATATGCATGTGCACATGTCTTCATGTAAAATGTAATCTATTCTCAAAATCTTTTTAATTATCCCACATTTTATCCTTAATCAGCCGCTTTCATCATCCATTCAAGAAAATCTTGATATACTTTGCTAAAAATATATGTACATATAAGCGTTTCAGAGTTTCCTCTCAAGTCCATATTTTTAATTATGCCAAGGCATCAAGCTTGAATCAGATCAGCAGAACCGACGAAATCTTGGCATCTTCGCCATGCACCATATAAAGCTTAATTTATATGCCTACATGCCTTTAGCTGAGAATGTACTAATACATGTGCACGTACAAGTACACACGTTATATATTAGCCCACTAGTAAAGTAGCTCAATTTGACTGTATCGTTTATCGTGCCTTAGTTCTTCTTACAAATTCAGTAGGCTACTCTTTCTCTCTCTGCTACTTCCAACCAGCCTGTTATTTTGTGAAGGAAGATAACCGCATTTGAATGATGAGATGTCTTGTTATTTTCCCCGTATTTCGTGTGTTACCTATTCTCTTTCTCTACACGCCAAACTAAACCTTTCCGTTACGACCAAGCTGAGAGCTAAAGAAAACAAGTTCAGTTCATGATACCCAAACACTCTCCAGAATATAGCAGTTACGCTTTAAGTTCCGCACTATTGCTGCATATTATTTTTGTAGAACAGACAGAAGGAAAAGTAGATCATGATGATCTTCCTTGCTCTTGGTTTCGTTCCTACATCCATCCATCCAGTTCACTTGGAAGCCATGTAGCTCTCCGAGAAAAAGTAAACGGAGTTTGGGAAGCTTGCTTCAGTCCACTTTGGAACTGCGTCTGGAGAACTTGTGTGTTGTTTCGCTGTTCGCTACTCAACGGTCTCTCATCATCATATACCTAAACTATTTTACATACACAAATACACAAAGCGTCCTTTCTTCCTCAAATTGAAAGAAACTAAATCATTTAAAATTTTGAATCAAATATTAAATTAATTGCCACACGCACAAAAGCATTCTCTTTGATGTTGGCAAAAGGTGGGAGTCGAGTGTAGAGATGTAAATGAACATTTACAAGTTTGTGAACAGAGTGTATTCATTTGTAAAATATTAATGTTTACTTAATTGCGAGAAAAGTCGTGATTCTCATTTAAAGTGACACGTAATTTGATTTACAATACAATTAACGGAGGAATACATACCATCATATCACAAAGTTCTCTTCTTTCTTTTCAGTCTCTTTGGGGGAATTCATTAACACTCTTGTTTGTTTGTAAAGTGGAAACTTTTATTTGCTTGATTTGTGGTTTCAGTAGTGGAGTTGACTTGGTGCTTGTGTGTGTTTTAACAAGCTGCATCTTATCTTAATATACACATGGACTGAAACGTTTGATCTTTGTAATTTCTAATGCATACATACACAAAAACGTGTTTCCTGTGAAAAGGGTTGTAAATTATAGCTTCCAAGGAACTGTCATTCCAATCAGTGGTTGTGGTCTTCTGGCCTCCCCAGTAGTCAAAATCAATTTAATATTTTGATATTCATCTCATTTTCTGTGTAAAAAGGATAAAACAGTGAAAATGTAAAGTTAACATTACAAACATTTGGGATTTCTGAGATTTCGGATTATAATACACAAAAATGTATGTTGTTTCACTTTAATAGTTAAAATAAAAATAGTTTTATTGATCTAACTCATTTACTGAACTTTAACTATCTTTTAAGTTTTAAGCTAAGTCTAACGATATTAAATGCAATAGTTTAATGCTATTTAAAATATTACAAGTAAACTCATGGAGTTGCATCGCAAAGGTCAGTGGTTAGTCGGTCAGTGTCTATCTCGAACATGCAATTTCCTAAACCTGAACAAGCAAGCTGAAGTACACTTAGAAATATGCACAATTAGAAACATAGTAATGATTTCGGTTTGTTTAAAAAAAGCATTCATGCATCAACTAATAAAATACATGCCACATTCGAATATTTCCGGGTTACACTGTTGACCATCAAGACTCTTCTTTTGTCATACTTCTAGTTCTACTCCTTTTAACTTTTTCACAACTAACTCATGATTTCTCTCTGTTAATCTCTTACTTTTGTGCATACAAGCAGCAGCCGACCCACTGCATAAAGTTACTATTACTACTCTTATTACCACCAACCAAGTACCAAAGTATGCGTGCGTATGTAGTTTGTAAACAGAGAGATAAAAATCACAGTAGCACATTTCGCATCATGACATGACGGCAAACTAGCAAAACCAAAAGGCTCAGGTGTTTTCATCTCACTCTCACTTGGTTGAACACTTTATCATGAAAACAAGAGGGGAAAAGGGGGCAGATCACCACCACTATCACATCACATATCTCTCCTTCTCATATTTCTTGAATGTACTTTTTAGTAAAGTAACTCACGCAGCACTAGCACACAGCAGCGGCAGTCAGGACGGAGGACGCGCCGCAGGGGACACATAATAAACGCCATGGCGTTTTATAACACAAAGAACAGTAGTTGTAGAAGTCGCCGTTTTTGTATATAGTAGATTTGTAGCATGTGTTATCTTAATCACAACATTGCATTCACATTTCTCCACTCCACACACACTCACAACTTTCTCCACAACGCACAGTTGCAGAAAGCAGCTAGTCTAGTAGCAACTTTTAATCATAAATATATTTTGTGTACCTGGCCTAGTCTCCTTCTGTTCTTTGGAGACATGACGTCTCAAGAAAAGTTTTGAATTTTGGTAACATCATCAAGATTCCATTCTCCAAAACTCATCCTAACAAGGTTTAGCAACTAACATATTTATAAGTGGATCCACAATTCTAATTTTTTCCGACCATGTAAAACTCCTTTCTCTACCTTTTTTTGTTTTGAAGCCCTTTACCTTTTACTTTGCCTACCTTTTACCTTGTCATGCAATTTTTTCTCGTCTACTTTTCCCCCCATGTGCTACTTTCACCTAAGTTGTGGATGAGACTAGAAAAAACTCTGTTGGTGATTCCACTTATGTGTGTGTTTGTCAGCCAGCGTGTTCCACAAATACACTTTATGTTGTCTGTGTGACCCTCTCTCATCATTTTTTCCTTGACTCTCAAGTGATGTACATTACGTGGAAAAAAATGTTCTAGAGAATGAAATTCTACTTGACTCAGGTCCAAAAATATGTCGAGATGAAGAGAAGTGAGGCTCTTCATATTCTTCTCAGTAAACTTTTGTTATTTATCAGATTGCAAAAAACAAAAAGGGTTATTGTTATTGCTTGTTTTAGCTTTAGTTTATCCCTCACCACTATCACACATATACATGCATTTTATTACATACTGTCTCTTTTTTTCCATTTGAGTATAATAATAGCTCTGCATATTTGCAATCCACTTCATCCAATCTACTTTTGAACAGAGAACAAAATCTAAATCAAGAAGTTTCTCATAATTTAAACAAAGTGGTGATTGTTTAGGTAATACAGCACCCAGCACGAGGTCAACATATCAAACTCCGCAAATTATTAATTTTTCCACTTCTGACTTGTTTTTAAAATTCAAGTGGAACATAGTTTTATAGCTTGCATGGATGATAATCGGGGTAGAAATGGTCCTGACGGCATAGAGCCTTCAAATTATGCACACGCCTTTTCGTTAACATTTATCCTCATTTAGTTTCCAACTTTCAAGGTTGTCATTTTATAATCTGTGATGACGCTGGTGTGGTGGTGGTAAAAGTTGTAATCATGTGATAGGATATGGGGCAAAAAGAGACAAAAATAGTTACGATTAGTTTGCATTTTAACTATCCATCAAGGTCATTTACTTTGTAGATAGGTTTTTCTACAAAAAAAAGTTTTCTCATTCACTTTCCATATGAAAAAGAAAACATGTGGCAAGGTAGGTGAGAAGATAAAGTAGGATATTCTACAATAAAATATTGACATTTACCGAACTTTTTTTAGATGACATTTTTTCCTTCGATCGACTTTCGTTGAAGTTGGAAGTGGTGGTGGTGGTGTGTTGCCAGACTGTACAAGGTCACGCCAATGTCACATGTTTGTCAAGTAGGATTTTGGAACGGAAATTGAGAGGATAGACTGGAAAAAAACTGATCCATGTACTAGTTGTGCTGTGCACATAGTTCATTTATAAGATGGCCTTGTTTTCCTTGTTGAAAACTTTATAGTGTCTCTCTGCATGTCTTCCTTCCTGTGTAATTGTATTGATAATACTTTTCTCGACGATGGCACTATCAAAACAAAACAGAAAGACAAATGTGAAAATGAAGTTGGAAGGATGTTGGTAAATGAAAAAGGGGTTTCAGCCGCACTTGCTAGATTCTTAATATACTCTTGTTGAGAAAAAGGTATGAAATTGTGTATATCCTTCCTAATCCTTGTTTACCCAAAGTAGGTACACTATTATGTACACATCATCATTAAGATAGCATCAAGGTAAAAAAGCAGAAGGAACCATGTTTGTTGACTGATGACGTATGTGTTACATTTTATTATATGGCTTATTTTTCCATTTATAATACCCGGATTAGGTGTATAACTTTTTTGTTCTCATCATCATCATTCAACAAAAGCAACAAGAGAAAGCATTTTTATTTTTAAAAGCAACGGAAACTCTTTACAGAGAGCATTTACAGGCCATTTTGTAAAATAGACTTGTTCGCTCGTATGCTTGCATTATTCAGGGAGAGGAAGTCCATATTTTATAAATACGCTACATAGATCTTTTCCCAGCTATCATAAAACAAACATGTGCATTACATATGACGGTTTTATGACGGTTATTTTCACAGTTTTGCATACATATGTGTATCAAGCATACAAGAGTAAAAGCAGCAAAAGGCAAACAACGTCATTCTCTACTTCACAAGTAATCCCAAAGGAGACATTTCAACATTTTACTAGTTTTATCCGCTGGGCATAATATAAGTATACACGTTATATTTATGTGTCTTGTGTTGTGTGTAATGTGTGTGCATACACACACACGCGCGCATACATGACAAAATTATTAAGTTTATTAGAGAGGCGTATCTTTTACTTTTATGGTTTTAAAATGTTAATAAGTTGGAAATTATATTGTAGTAACTATAAAAATGATTTTATTTTATTTTTTGCAGGCAACTGCATAAAATGTATAGAGCGCAGCAGATTTTCTACATGACATGACAAGAAACAGTTGTATTAATTGTGCAAAGTGCAAATAAAAGTGAAAAGTGTTTCAGTTAGTTCGTCTGGACTAATAACTATAAAGTTTCAACTGGAAACAGTAAATTTTACAATATTTAAACAACAATAGATTGTCCAAGATTTGTACAATAAAACCAAAGTGTGGAAAAGTGTTTGAGATTTTTCAGCAGTCATCAAATTACCACTTTCGTATCCAATATCACAATTGAAATCACCATTCAACATGCCAAACGGTGACGGAATGAGTTCAGACCAAATGCAACAAATATACTTGGGCACGCTCCCCGGAAGAAAACGGTATGTAAACATTTTTATTACGCTACCATCATCACCATCAACCTTGCATGTTTTTTTCTATATCCCATAAAATTAGCATGTTTTTTATTTCATTCTTCGTCCATATATTCCATCGTGTATCGTCGTATCTACCTATATTATTATTATGAAATGATGGTAATTTACATGCATATTATATACCAAGCAAAGCAATAAAGTCAAAGTCTAGGATTACATTATTACATCATTTTCACACACTCCTTTTCACTTTTCTCCGCTTTCACTACGCTCACCCGGTTCATTTGCCATATACAATGAAAGGTTATACAGAAGCTTGTCTTTCTTGCTACTAACTTTTTTCTCCCCCTAAAGTGAACCTATATGTCTGAGTGAGTGTGATATGATGGTAATAATTACCTTGCACACACACGCTACTTTTTCCATGGATTACTCTGATTCATTTATGGTATAAAACAGCGAGTACATAGAAAGATTAGATACGCGCGTTACTTTATTACTTCTCGAGTGAAAATATAGTCATGTTGCATGTTTTAGGCGGAAAAGGAAAAAAGTAGCAGTAGACCGGAACACACAGAAGAGCAAACAGTAATTAATCACTTTTTTACCAGATACTCTTGCTCATCTAATACAACAACGTGTATACATGGTTTACATAGTCTATACAGTATACATGCGTATAAGTTATTTATATTGCGTAATAGCTAAAGATATATAGATGCATTAAAAACAGCCACTTTTATCGTCCATTAATCTCCACACTAAATCCCACACTCGTTTCGTTAGATGAGTGAAAAAAGTTACAGTTGAATGGGTTTCAGAGTATAAAAAGTCAGTCAGGCGAAAATACGGGGGCGTTTTTCAGTTGAACACTTTTTTATTTTTAGACTAGTCATTCTATTCATTATTTCATTTCTGCAAATAACAACTATACTTGACAAAGCCTTAGTTCAAAGTGTGCACACACACTTATTATCTGTGTTAACGTGAGCCAAAAGAAAGTACGTTACGCAAAACTCGTAGATCACTTTATACTACTCGCAGTCCAAAACTAACTATCCATCCATCCATATCCATCCACCCACAATATATACACATTGAAAAGTTTTTCACGTTTCAGTTTGTCTGGTTTTTTGTCCAAGTCGAAGAAAAAGTCATATTGCTGGAGAAAGAGAAAGTCACTTTCGACTTCTCTCACAGCAGCACATACACAGAAAAAAACAAGCTCATCAGAGAAACGTGAACCAAAGTAGCTTTTTAAATCCCTTCTAATTGCAAGGAGCTTATTTTTTGCTTCTCGCTTTTCCTCCCTCCTGCTGAGCACCGACCGAACAAGCCAGAACAACGGAGAAGAAAGTCAAGTTACTTCCATTCACCTCCAAAAAAGCAAAGCCGTAGTCATAATGAGACTGAATTTCTCTAATAATCTAATGTATAATTTATAATGGACCTTCTACCACTACCACCTCCACCATTTCCTCAAACAGCCTAAATATATGTCTGTACATAAGTTTTGGAGGAATAAAAAGAAATATTTGTACTATGTGTGCAGACTGTAATATGTACTTAATCATCATTATCAAAGTGGTGTGTACCAAAGCACCAAATCCTCATCATCTTCACCACACCATTATCATTACAAGCTCATTATCATACAAGAGAAGTTGCAGATGTAGAGCATACAAGCATATTTTACTAGATTGTAATGTAAACTATGAAAAATTATTTCGGGGCGCTTTCACCAAAAAAACGCATTAATATTATCTTTTCCTTTCTTTCTCCAAAAATTTCCGGTTGGGTATGGTGTGTGGGCTAAATATATGTTTGTCGAGTATAATGGTAACATGTGGCCGGAAATTGAAGTAAGCATGCATGTTGTAAAAACGTGAGCAAAACTACATGTAAAAATTATTAGACAAAAGGTGTACAAAATGGAGGATAGGTGATGTTTATAATTTATGAACATATATGTAACTTGGCGTATGTATACCTGTGTTCCGGTGTGTATTTTTAGTTCGTCTATTTTTATTCTGGCTGGAGAAGAATTGTTTTTGTAACTTTACGACTACCGGACCGTGTCGATGTCGATATGTTACAAAAAAACTAGAGAAATGGTGGTAAGTAAGGCAATAATAATATTTTATCTGAAAAGAAGAGAGGCGAAGCGGACCAACACACTTTCTATTTCGAATTGGTTTAAAAAAAGTAAAGGAAAGAAGCATTTTTAGTGGTGTTTTTTTTCTTGGTGGTTTTGTTGAATGAATGGGCGGACACTGAATTGCGGTGGTAGAGGGGATGGTGGACTTGGGAGGATTGGAAAAACCATTTGGTCGAATGGATATGGCGGATTTTCTTTGGCTATTTAAAACATTGCACACTGGAATAGCAATGGGACAAGGGAAAGTGAAACATGTGTTTTTAAAAAGTTACATACATAAAGTTTGTACTAATAACTCACTCGTAAAATCCCAGAGTGCCATGGATTGCAGAGGATTAGGTTTGTATTTAATACAAAAAAGTTAGATTTTGGGGTACTTTGTATGTTAGTTGTCGGTCAGTCCGGGGGACCACGTAATGACTTAAGTTTTATTAAAACTAAAAAGCACAGAGACACACAAACGGAATTATTATGACAAATTAAAGTAGTTCAGCCATGAACATTAGTATTAGTAGAAAAGTAGTAGAAGCACTTGTTATAAGTTATAAGAGATAAAAAACAAGTTTGATAATAATAACCGAGTTTTAGCTTTTATTTATACGGGATTCATCCCAGCGAAGAACATTAGCAGATGTGAAATGGGACACGTGTATTCATACTTTGCCCATATTTCTTAAAGTTACATGGTCATCTTCAATAAAAATCAGATAAACAAGATACATAATTTGTTTTCTGAAAGCACGTGAGTGTGAATTATGAAAATATATGTTTGCAACACAGAGAAAAACATGCACCGCAAAACGTGCTTTTTCACACAAAAAATACACATTTTTAAGCATAATGCGTGCAAGCAGTAATTTATGGCGAAAGTATATCCAAATAGCTGTGTAATATTCGTGCTTTGCCACACCCACCCATTAATATTGGTATCTCACGTGTCTAACTACCTGTCTTTGGTTGGTTTTTAAAAGAGCTGCTAAAAATATTCGTTTTACTATAAGAAACATTATATCCGGTAAAGATCATTAACCTCGGCTTGGTGATAGTACGTGAAATCAGTACACAAAACAAACAGTATTTCAACGAGCCGTTGGCAGCTCATTTGAGCAATAGCAATGCGTACTGCGTACATTTAAGCACAAACAAATAGGTATTTAAATTACAAACTAATGATGATTAGATGATACATGCGTGCACAATTTATTTTTACTAAAACCAGGAAAAAATATACATCCAATTTATTTAGATTTTTTTCTTTGCTCCGGAAAATGTCCTCCCATTTTAGCTGCTGGAATGAAATTGATTTGGATTTATTCCCATATTTAGTTACATAGCTTATTTATGTGCGTTGACTAGAATGTTATTTTATGTGCTTATTTATGAGCCCACCTGCAGCTAAAGATAGAGAAAGTTTAACTTGCAATCTTATATATATTGGAGACCTATAGCTATTCATATTACATTACGCGAGACACAAATACATTTTTGTAGTGTTGTTTCAAGAACAGTTTTCTCAACTGAAATTGCTTTTTCCTCTCATCATGCATCACTAAATGGGCCCCATAAAAAGTTTACAATTTTTTATCCTCTGTTGAAATATCTATAAACGTAAGTACAAGATTACCTATATGGCTACATATATTGCAAAACTGGTATACAATTTCCAATTTCACCTGTTTCGTAAGCACATCATATATCGAAAGAAGAGATGACGACGATGATGCTGATCCGAAATAGATTATATCCAGCAGCCTTTCAGATAAGCTGATCGGATCTTTCTTTCTCCACATAAGATCACACTTTTTCTTTATTGATGTTGTCTAACCGTGTGATAGTTTTGTGCTGTATTTATTATGTAAGCTGTTCAATAAAAATGATAAAAAAAATCTCAAATCGGTAGGCAGCTATCTGGTCTGATCACTAAACGAAGAAAGTAAAGCAATATTACCACACCACCACCGTCTAAAAAGTGTATCTAGTTGTTTGGTTGATTCTTTCTGCTGCTTTCTTCGGTTTTTATGCTAGTTTTGTCGTCGTCGTGTAAAGAAAAATGTATTCTTTCCATAGACTTACATCAAATAGACCCACAGATGAAATGGGAGAAATTTGAAAAACTTGGTATCATTGTAGCCACGCCT
>JAQFZH010004474.1:0-11921 GCA_034695485.1 Entomobrya nivalis
ATCACGGTCCTTAGACATGTATGTGTATAATGAGGATGTATACATGCTTCGAAGTAAATGGCATGCATACATCCAAAAAATGACCAAGTACCAATTATGGATACTAATTATTGGGCGCCGATCATCACCCTGCTCTAAAATTACCTCATAAAGCCAGAAGAATGTATTTTTAAGAATTTTAGTAATTTTCAAAGTGCAACCAAGACAGAAAATTGTAACCAGTAGAACTAGCCATTCGAATGGATTCAGTGGGGACAGTAGCTGAAAAGCGTTCAAATCAAAGTTTTCTTGCTTATCACGTCGTTTGTTAATAAATACAGAGTACCGAAATCCGTAAAATTGAGCAGCATGTGGATAGAAATGTTCTACAGTTGTTCCTTTCTTATTTGGACTGTTCGAAGCAGGGAGGATGTATCTACAGTAAACTGATGTACAATTTATCGATGCGCCTATTAGAAGCACAATACAGTTTTTCATTTCAGGCACTCGAAGCTTGTCCCAATTTTGTAGTTTCAATTTTGAAAAAGGACATGTCAAGTCTGGATTCCACATATTTGAATCTTTCGACCAAATATTCATGTCTGATTTTTTACCGCGATGTAAATTGCTCCATAGTAATTTATTCCCTAGAGATATTAGAGATCTATCAACGGCAACAAATTTTAGTACTTGAGAATATTTCCAGCAAGTTTTTAGCGATGGTGTGCATGGAACAAAAATCCGATTTTTAAATCTATCCTGAAGAATTATGTTCGAACTTGGAAGAAAATCCCTCACGTCGAAATAAATTTCTTGAAGGTCTTTATTTGGAATGTTGACTTGGAAAATTATGTAATCCGCTAAATATGTCATTTGGTTCGCTTTTCAGGTTTTTAAAGTATTTATTTAAGTAGTACAAGTACGTTCCTACATATTCATAATCGAGCCCAGCCAAAGATGGTATTTGCATCGTGCAAATGGATATGTATTTTAAAGGTACAAGTGTAGCTTGATAGATGTTTGTAATAAACTCCAAATCTGCTTGGGAAAATGACAAGTTGTGTGAACGGTATTCAGAAAAGTTTGATAATATTATTGGATAGTTTGATTGTTGAGTTATGGACGAAAAAGGAAGAAAATTAAGTTGCAGTTCTTTTATTCCACTGGACATCCAAAATAAGTGAACAGTGCAGTACTGGAAGACCAAGGTAAATCGAGCAGCAAACTTTGAAGTTGGTATTTTTTGAAAAAAGTGTAAAATCTAATTACAATTTTATTGAATCGTAATGTTTGCACAATTGTTGTCGATTTAAAATTTATTAAAGTAATTTAATACTGGGCTCAAGTTGTATACATTCAACTTAAAGACATGTATTGAAGTGTTCACTAGTAATCACACATTTACTGGAGCTTAGATAAAGTGTTTAATTTTTTAGTAGAATGTACTTCAATCCAGCTACAAAGTTCTTTTTTCTGTAAAATTAATTTGATGACACAAAACCAAAAACTGACAAAGTGATTAAAACGAATACTTAACAACCCAACCAGTATTCGATTGCGTCATGGGGTGTGATGTGTTTAAACTGAAGAAAACGGTCGCTCAATACAAATTGAACGAAATTTGCTTTTTTTAGTTAGCATTGCATTTTGCTCGGCAAGATATATGCTGAGGCTGACTGAGGCCTTTCAATCATTTGCTGTTTGTTTACACGTAAAAAACTCTATGTATTTTGTATGTAAAAATTGTGGGTAACTTTGTCGTGTTAAGTAGTGATTATTTAACAGTTTCTATTAGGGGTCAATTAGTTGATTAGTTTTGGTCGTGAATCAATGTCAGTGACCAGTGATTTACCTGGTACTGAGTAAAGTTATTAATTGAATCGGCCAACTTAGAGCAACGATGTAACGTTAATATGCAGAATGGATAAGTCCAGGAGTACAAAACGCATTACGAGCAACTAAAAAGGCTGATATAGTGCCAAAAAAATCTTTAGAATAATAAATTCTGCTTTTTAACTTGGTTTTTTAATCTAAAATGATTAGAAGCAAAATTGTCAACAATGTATTCACTTTTTTTGATGCATTGATATATCTCCACATGCTTTGATGCATTGCAAGAAAAATGACTTTGCCAACCTAATAGTAAAAATCACTGTTATTATTTATTCCAACGCTATATTTTATTTTAAGCGTTCCTAATGGGTGATCTTATTTGTTTTAGTTTAAAAATAACTTAATGTTAGTAATAAGCTTAATAAAATAGTATTTGACAAATTTAAAAGGGTTAATAATTTTAAAAATATAAGATTACTTGTATTTTATTTTTATTTGATTATAAATGTTATACGAATGCAGGTGTTGGTAAGCTGCTTTGATGAATTAAAGATATGAGTAGAATAAAAATGAAAATTTACAGGTTGAATGTTTTTAATTCGGTTTTCGATTAAGTTCTTGTTACTTTCGAATTTTACTTTTAGTAGACTTTCCCGTTCGCCTTCCGATAAAATATTTAATCTGGTGCCAATGTGCAAAATGAATAAGTTTTGAAGTCATTTGCGGGCCATTAATTTTTCGAGATTTTTGAAAAGGGCTGTCATTCGTGAACTATTTAGATTGTATAGGCATTCTTTTTGATTGATTCTTCTTTTAGGCATTGATTCTTTTAGGCATACGTAAAAACGGTTTAAAAAATTGTGATGTTTGTGGCAATGGGGTTGAAGACATTCATCATATATTTTGTGCGTGCTCACATTACAAGACGGAAAGAAGATGGTTGGAAAATAGGCTTCAAATTGAAATAACAAATTTGCAGAATAACCAATTTATTTTAGCACTGTTAAATAAAACCCATGATTGTAATATAATCGAGACACTTTTCACATTTTGGAGTAAATGTATGCATGTTAGAAATTTTTTGAGAACTTTTTGAATGGAAGAGATTTAAGATTGTTTTGAATTAAGAGATGAGAAATTGTAATTATTTATTTTTCAAGTATGAAAATTGTAAATTATCTATGAATGACCGTGTATGATGGCATAAATGGTCAATGTTGAATAAAACCTATCTATCTATCTAGATTGTATACAGAATAACAAAAAACAGATTTTACAAAATTCAATCTGACTTATCAAATTCAGCCTAGTAGCAACATTGTTACTGAGTTACGTATGATGTCATCACAAATAAGCACACCAAGCTTTGAAGTCGCCGTTCCGTATGGACCAAGGTTGAAACCAATCGGCTTGCAGGCACGCATTAACATCTTGTCTTGTCTCTTTACCAAAAACTGCTTCCAGTAAATTCGGAACATTTTCGAATTTGTATACGGAAAACTTCCCAAAAATGTTAGCATAAGAGCACTTCCAAAGCAGATTACAGCTATTGCTGGAGCTAACATGTATATAAACAAACTCAACACCGAATACATCTTCAACGTCATGTACGCTCCAACCGATCCCAAAAACACCCCAAGAAAAATCAGTGCAGATAAAAATTCTGATTGAATTTCGTTTCCCAAAATCAATAGTACTTGCGTCGTTCGAAAACGTTTGCAGCGACTCCAAAACTTGTGCCTCGGACGTTCTTGAAAAGACGTAGTTTGAAAATGGAGTGCAGATAATTATCTAAGCACACCTTCGCTTACAACGAAAACAAAGAGCAATAGAGACAAAGTAGTAGCTAGAGTGTTTGTTGTCAAAATAAAGTAAACAATAGACGAGAAGGACTTTGCAAATAGACTTTGGTTTCCCAGAATATATTGAAACGGTTCATACGAAATGGCAAATGGTAAAAGAGACTCCAGGCAGCACAGTGAAAAACGCTTTTGATAAAAAGTACACAAGAAGTTCCATTATATTGGTTTTCCCCATGGAAAATGGGAGCTGAATCATAAAATCGACTAAACCTGAGGATGATGAGAGATTTTTAGGTTGTCTTTGCATTAGTCGGAAGAGTTGATTTGCAGCATATTTAATATCAGTGGTATGTTGTTGTTGTGTAAAAAAGGCAGGAAAAATACTAACGTGGCTGTTAAGTACAACAAGTTAACTATGAGTTGATCAATGTGATTTACGGTAAAAGACTTTGAGTGAAAGAATACCCAAGTTAAGCGCCAAATTAGAGTACGAATAAAAAAGGTAAACCTTTGGTAAAAAAGTGCCAGAAATTATAGAAAAAATCATGCAAATAGCAAACCCGGCTGCGCCGGCGAATGATCATTTGTTCAGTTTAATTCCATTTTGTCAAAAAATTAAACATTTGTCAATTTTTTTTAAATAGTTTTTTTAATTAGCCTTCTTTCAAGAACTATGGGGTTTTGGACTATAGTCTCATGACAAAGTTTGATCCCAATATTGTAATCTATCGATTGGTACAATAAAAAAATCCCCATTTAAAATGCATGTAACAGTAAATTGGCCGTTACTCAAAACCCCTTTAACCGATGTGGCCCAAAATCAATAGGGTTCTTCCCATGGACCATATGAATGTGTATAGCAAGCTTGATGTCAATCGGTTGACTCGTTTGGAAGATACCGTGGATACAGACCGACGGACAGACGGACAGACTTTTATCCCCTGTCATCATCCATCGATCTTATAAAGTACCATTCTGGCACTTAATAAAGACAAGGAAAAGTATGAGAAAAATTGAAACTCGAAGAGAGTTGTAGAAAATGTTTTGATGTAATTTACTTTCCACCACTTCGAAGCTGGAATAGTCCACTGCGTCAGGCACTGGATAAATATTTTGCAGTATGGTGTGTACTTTATATGCTGATCGAAATGGCAATATTTCGGAATTCATGATAATAATAATTTACATATATATAAGATGATTTCAATTGAAACCCACTTATGCAAATATTCAGAAAAATAAAGGAGCAAATCAATGAAGTTTGAAAAAATTATAGCACAAATGTCGTAATACCATGATGTTGTCTGCTTAGCTACATACTAGGTAATATGGTTTGCGGTTAAGAATTTATAGCTGACAAGCTAAGTTAGGGTGTATTTCGATTTTAGTACGTTAATTTTTAAATTACTATTGATTTTTAAATTCCTATTGCCAAATGAATGAAGGTAAACCTACAAAGTATTTATCGTGAAAACATGACTTTATTCGTGTTACTAATAAACTGATACCGTTTTACAAAAAGAAAATCAGCAACAACGAACCCCAGTACACTTTTGTTTTTAACAAACCCGTGTTCAATTTTTGATCAAACTACTTATTTTGAGATTTTTAATTTGGGTGTGCTTCTAGAAAGCACGTTTTATTTGAATTTCATGATGACCTGATTTTCCAGAACACAACCAAAAATTGATGGCAAAATTTGGTTAACCGTTTAAAACATGGAGATTTGTCAAGTTTTGATTTGACATATCAATAGTTAGTTTAAACTCGCCACTCAACTCGAGAAAAATTGAGCAGGAATATTATTGTAACCGTGTAAAACGTATTAGGAACACTTTAAGCACAATGTTAACATTTACAAAAAGTATATATTTAACAATCAACGTTCAAAATGCGATAATTTTAAATTTGTTTTAGATTTAGTCTTGCGATTTTAAACTGTTTTTTTTACTTTCTAGGCAATTTGAAAATTTTCTATTTCTGTGTTTGGCGATTTTGTCGAAACTTGAATGTTAGTATAAAAAACATATTTTTAATTGTTTTATTCTTCACATACATATTTGTACCCATGTAATACAAAAAAAACTACAGAAAATGCAATCCAGTTTTTATCTCAACATTTAATCGGACTTAGCAACAAGGGGACTCTTAGATTTGTTTAAACGATTCTATTGTAGTCCAGCCGCTGTACCCAAATAATTTGACCAAAACCAGAAGGATTCCGTCGTCAGATATATATGTAGTATAATTACAAAAGTAACAAACTGGTTTGTAATAAATTGTTTGCATTCGGAAAGGCTTTTTTTGCGTTCATGTAGCTGAAGTAAATTTGGTATCATTGCCAAATTTTTGAACAATAAAAGACGTCGAAATATCAAATAATATTTCACTAACCTTAACAAGTCTAACTTCAAGTTGACTTAACCACTTTAAACATAATATGATAATATTTTTAACTTCTTTCTGGTCTTATATTTTTATTCTCTAATAGTATTTCTGGCTTTGGAAATACTTTAATTCTTGTAATATTATTCCTACTATAGCTCCGATTAAAAACTTTTCTGATTTCTAAAATCTTAAAGTTTCTCCACATTCTTTTCATTGCTTTCCGTATAAAGCCTACAGTAGCACTAAATGTGTTACACTCATAGCAAAACATTAAGAAAGACAGCGATAATCCAAACCCAGAAATTAGCGACAGAATGTAAACACCAGTTTTACTTTCGTTGTTAATTTTCTCGTTTGAAAGACCATAATATTTAGCTAAATTTCCTACAGCAAAGTCGTGATAGGTTTTCTGAAGTATGACCCACCGAATATGCTTTTGCCACCACTCCACAATGCCTGTACCAAACGAATATCTAATTCTAAGCAATATTTTAGAGGGAAAATAGCCAAAATAGTTATATCCCGAAAACTGTTCGTCAAGAACGTCTTTACCAAAAAACACCGGTTGTTTTGCAGTTTTCATAATAGTGAACAATTGATGAGCAATATTTTTATGAAGTATTATAGCCTTTTTGTCGCACTTTCCCATGTACTTGGCTATAATTACCTCAAACCTTCCGCTTTTGACATGATCCTCAGGATTTTTTTCCCACATGGGCATCATTTTAGAATGGTTCAAATAATACAAAGTTTCCCGAGAAAGTTTGTCCTTTAGAACGTCTAGTCTGTTGAGTTCTTTGTAAGTAAAACTTTTAAATATTGCGTACCAAAATTCTGATAAATGGGGATACGCTTCGTGTGAACTCTCTTGCGAATAATTTGTTTGAATGAGAGTGTTCAACTTTAACTTCGAAAACGTGAATTCTTTCAAAGCAACTCTCCGCGAAACAATGCTAAAATTGTGTTTTATTAGTTTTTCGAACGTATCAAACGGGACCAAGCTGGGCATAACAGTAAGATTAGTAATATTATTGCCTTTGTACGCATTGCTTAGCACAAGAAATAGGAAAGGCAAACAAAACAGCAAAACCCTCTCCTTAACCGAATCACTTTGAAATATGACCGACGATTGCTCTATTAATGAAGCAGCTAGTTGGAAAAATGCATTCCAAAAATTGCTCATTTTTTGGTTTACTTTAGAAGTTAAAATTAGCATTTTTGCCACCAATACCAAACACACAAGAATCAAAAGCCACGTTGATAAATCGAATGCACGAATTAATTCGCTCAAGTTGTGAATCCAATGATAGGTTTCTTTGTGGCAACTGATAAATCGAAATTGTGTTTTTTGAAATACCAAGCCAATTTCCTGAAAATATCCCAATTTAACACCGTAGTGCCGGTGAATTAATGGACGAAACTTTCCCGGGTATGAAATGAGGTTTGGACAACCCGAGACGGGAATGTCCTTCCAACGATTGCTCTTTTTCTCGAAGTTCATAAGATAATTATACGTAATATTTTCAGGGAAAAAATGTTTAATCAAATGAACGTCGTATGAGTGGTCCAAAAATTGAATACTATCTTTCACATCGAAAATCGCAATATTTCGCAATAACTTATATCTATTTGTTAATTCGTCCCCTGATAGGAAATGGTGATAATTAGTTGCGTAGACGAGCACGATTTTAAGTGTTTGAAAATACGCGTGTTCAGTTAGAGTTTTATGCGTAGTTATCAACGAGTTCAAATCCTTAATATTTTCTGCAAAATTACCCACCAACTGAAATGGATTGCAAGGATTACAATAAGGACATAATATGCTTAGTTGTTCTCCCAAAGAAACAGTTTCCAAAATCAATACAATTTCTAATAGCCGAACCACTTCGCCAATTCCTAATGCCCCCGAAATCCAATTCTTTTTGTAATATCCATTTGCACAAGTTGATCCATAAGCTGGCTTGCAAATTAGTAGTGAAATTTTCGCTACTCTGCTTACATATCCCATTTCAAATTGACGATCTATAAGGCCTAGCCAGAATGGATCCTGGAGCACACGGTTTTTGCTCCAAAATGTTTTCTGGTACAAGTGAGGAGACATTTCTTCATTTGGTGGATGCAAATAAACAATTAAATCACAGTTAGTCTTTCTACTCGAGAGTCTGAACTTCTCATCAAAAAACTGGTCAATGAATTCCCAAGCAGTGTCGATTTTTTCGTCATAGTTTTCCGGTTCTATTGTAGTAGTTTTGAAATACCATTTAGGAAACGTATCTCTTTCATTGTCAGTCAATTTATTGGGAAAAATTATCATGTTGGGAATTGAATCATAGTAGAGCAATACAACAGGCTGACTAAGTACAGACATGTTGATATTATATTCACGAAGATTTATTATATGCAGGAAACACTCGTTAAACCCATTCAGAAATTCCAATTGACTATCAGAAGCACTTTCTAACGGATCTTCAGAATTAATACTTTCACAAAAGTTTAAAAATATTAGAAGTGAAACCACTAGGACGGATTTTAATTTTGGCTTCATTGTTGTTGGTTTATTGATTATTGATTTAGATCAAGTTTTGGGAGTTTAATAAATATTTGCTATACTGAATTTTAAGTAATAAATATGTATGCCAAAAACCATTGTCGTATTATTTTTAGGAAATATTTTGTTAAATATTTTACTTCAATTCCGTTTAAAACGGTTGAAGTAAAACTGAATATCTAGTCATTACTATTGCACAAAAATGAAACATAAAAATTTGTAACTTTTGATAGTATTTGACAAAATTATATGAACGCCTTTATACAAAGCAGCTCTCCTGACAAATACTGATCAACAAGGTATTTACGTCAGCGAATATGTTTTTAAAATTTAAAATATGTCTAATATAATATACTTAACATATTATACTTTTCTTTTGTTCCAGCTATGATGGTTCTAAGCTTCGTAAATAATCGATTTCAAGGAATAATTAATAACGCTGGTTGCGATGTCAATCCAGGAAATTGGTTTTGTTCTACTTTGATCGGCTTTGCTTTTAATTTTTTAGTGGAACATTAGTTTAATCAAATGCTTGGATACTACTTTGGTAACATAAGCATATTTTTTTTCTAAAGGTATCTTAGCAAACAAACTGGGAATTCATATATTCAAATCTATTTACTCAAATAAAGCAGAAAAATATCCTACACGATAGTTTTACAAAGTAAACACAACCGAAAACAATAATTAGTTATGCTGAGTTTATGAATTATATGAATAATTTTTTAACTAGTCAACACAAAAGGGAAATACATCTTTTTATATTTTTATTATAACTGGACTGTAACACATTGTTCTAAACTGAACCCATCAAAACTAAATTAACCGCGTTGTCAATTATATCATCACAAATTGCCATACCCAATTTTGAAGTCCAAAAACCATATGGACCAACCTTAAGGCCAATAACAGGACATGACCGAAGTATCTGTTTATCTGCTTTTTTTATAATAGCTAATTTCCAGTATTCCTTAATCATAACTCCATTTTTGTAAAGATGACCAGCCAAATCGGAAAGGAAAATCGTAAGCGATATAATTATTAGTAACATTGTTGGAGCAGCCAGAAACACAAGTAACGACATTGTGTGATACAATTTAAGCACCATAAATGCAGCACAAGATGCCAGTAAAATCCCCACAAAAATTAGTAAAGTACCAAATGAGCTGTATACATTTCCACTTAATTGACATACTAAAGTTGCTACACGAAATTTTTGACAGGCATTCCTTAAGCATCTTCTAAATTTGGTATTTTGTTGATCCTCTTTAAAAAACATTCCAGATGAATAAGCTTCCATGCCTTGTAGTAACCCAGCTAGAATAAAAATTATGGAAAATGTGTATTTTGCTCCATGTAAGAATATCAAGCCATCAACAATTCCTTCGAAAATCTTGATGAACCATGACTGCCTAAAAACTAATTGAAGAGGTGTATTAGATCGTTTAAGAGGAGACACAAAAAAGGAAGTGGAGCTGGGGAAATGCATGCGCAAATTCCATAAACATAGCACTCATTTTTTGAGATTCTCCAAACTTTGGATTTTGACTTGTAAGGCCTTTTGACTTTAGACTGGCTTGAAGCTTGTTTTTGTGGTAGAAGCTTAAAAATTTGGTTGACAAGGTACACGAGTTCATTGAGATACTCAGTTGCTGTCCAGCAACTAGTTGCAATGATTGGCATGACAATGGTATATATTGCGTATTGTACGGCATGTCTGAGGTGAAGGGCAGTAAATGTGTCCCAGTTGAAAAACAGCCAAGCGTTGTACCAGATTACAATCGGATAAATCAAATATTTTGAATAGATAACCAGCAAGAATCGTATAAACTAATGATGAGGTTTAATGTAGTCTTTGTTTTCTATCAGCGCTAGCCTCTCCACGTTTGGTTTTTAAGGTAAGGGAACAGTTTTCTCAAGAATGGTATTCACTTTAAGCACAACGTCAAGTAGACACATTTTTAATTAGTTTAAATTTAATTAAAATATGAGCTGAATTTTTGGCTTGGAAAAGCTTGGCCAACTCCAACTTTATTTAACTCAAACTAAATGATTCCACTTGTTTTAAATATATAAGATACTTTTTGGTAATGTATTGGTTTCGTAAATGCGCAATCTATTTATATTGTACATAAGCTGAATTGCGAAACAGAAAAGCCTTTTTGAGAAATACAGCTATTTCCTAGTATATAAGCTAAATATACATTAATGTAATATTCAAATATGATAAACCGAATAAGGAAGTCAATTTATCCAAGATTTAATTTATTATAATATAATTTTAGTTAACATGAGAAGTAAGGTGCCCCGTGTATTATGGATTTTAGGAAAGTTATAAACGAACATGAGAAGGAAGGAGTCAAATGTATTTTCGACTTTATAGTGATACTGTTAGAAAGACACTGAAAAACGATAGCACACGACAGTATATAAAAATACGAGCAGCGATACGAATAAATTGATCCTTTATACGGTTATTTTGGGTAGCTTGTGTAACGAAATATTTATAGCTAAATTCCCACTTTTATAACAAATATTCAGCAGGTAGTACGGACGGGGATATTAACATACAAACTTGAGATTTGCCAGAAAATAAATCGACATTAAACAATAAAAGGTAAAATAAATTGATTGGTTGCTATCCAAGTGAGAAGGTTGTCTTTCTTGGTATGCTCTGGTCATATTCTTCTTTTACATAGTATTTTATGGTAGCAATGTGGCTTTGGCCACATAGCTATTTCTGAAAATGACTTCTCAGAAAAACGAACTATATGGAATAGTATTAAAAAATAACCCTGATATTAAGCCTGTTGATTATCTAAAGGCACTATCTGTTATCGTCAGTCCAAGGTCTGTAAAATCCTTCGGAAAAATTTCGGGGAATAATTATGGAGTTTTCTTCAATACAAGTGATGAACGTGACAAGGCGATTGAAAAATCAGAAATAACTGTGAATTCTATTCCTATAAAAATGTATCCTTATGCTCCTGCTGTTAAGAACATTTATATAAAAGGAGTGCCAGTACTGGACAATATTGGACCGCTTATATCATTTCTTGCAAAATATGGAGAAATAAAAAGTAAATTTGCACGACTTCCCTTGAAAGATCTACCTGAGGAGTTTTCCCACCTTGTTTCTAATACGTTACAAGTTAAAATGGTATTGAAAGATGAAGTGAAAAAGTTGCCTTCATTTGCAAAAATTGATTTTGGAATGGATATTATAACAGTAAAAATAGAACATGGTGCCAAAAAATGTTTCAACTGTGGTGATAGAAATCATGAAATAAAACTTTGTCCCAAAAATCGTGAGGAATTTCCTGGTCTAAATGCAGAAGCTAAAACAACAAACAAACCAAATACATTTCCTG
>JAQFZH010004475.1:0-11917 GCA_034695485.1 Entomobrya nivalis
TATTTGCCGGCGAAGCCGGCGCCTTTCTTAATTGTCTACGTGCGTTATCTGTCACAGGTGTTTTACCTGTTTTATTATAATCTTTATGTATGAAATGATATCAGGTAAATATTTTTTGCTTGTTCAATTAAATCGTATCAATCTAGGAAGTGCGATATGCACTATTCTAGTTTACTCTGATAGTGAGTTTAATTTAATGCAAAAAAGTTTACGCAGTGTAGGCCTGCGTGGTTTTATTTCTCACTGGACACTGGACAAGCATATTGGTGGTAGCACTACGTATTAGTAGAAGTTCTATTTTAGTGATAGGTATAATAAATGAAATGAAACTTTATGTGTTGACTGTAAATGTGGGAATTGAATAATATTCTGTAAACTTCTGACCGTGCTCATAGGCAATTTGCCGAATTCGCTAATTTCCGTAAACCTATACCGTGATCATCACCTATTGGTTATGCAACCCGCATAGAATATTAATAAGATGCTTTAATTTGAAACAAAAATGTTTCATTAAATAAGTACGCCGAAAAATTTGACACTTTTTGTGCTCTCTTCAACTTTGATAGCAAACTCAACATTTCGTGAGCATTGTGCATTTAAAAATAAACCGTTAATTTTGATCGCTTTTGGCGCTAAAATGGGCCAATTTTTAAAATCTAAAAAGTTGCAGAGTAATACAATTTTAGTAGATGTGTTTATTCATGCAATGATAATGCATGTTTTATTTTAAAATTTTGAAAAAATTGACCCAGGTCACAATAGATCAAGTTTTTTTTTACCTCAAAAATACTTTTCATAATTGTCCTTGTTAGTAATGTGTTCCTACCAAGTCTCATTGAAATCGGTAAAACCGTTTACGCAGGACATCGTGTCAAAGTTGTGACCTTCAAAGCCCTGTGGGGACGAAAGGGTTAGGTCAGGTCAACTGAAACTTTGCAAAAGTATGTTTCTATATTAGGGCTACCTACCCACCAAATTTGAGCCCATATTGTTATGTTGAAATTTTTTGACCTTTGACCTAACTTTGACCTGGGTCAACCGATTTGGCTGACCAACGAACTTATCCAAGCGAGGACCCATATGTATCGATTGGTAAAATCAGATTTTGAAAATCTTGATTAGTTTTTGAGTTATCGTGCGAACGGACAGACAGACGGACAGACGCCACTGATATCCTGTATAACTTGCTCAAGTCGCAAGTTAATAAGGAATGCCAAGCAAGGGAATGATTTATGATGAAACTTAAATACATACCAAAAGAACGATTTTTTTATATTGATGGTAATTAAAAATCAATTTTTATTCTATAGACATTTCTGTCTATTTTTAGTAATCATAAAGTTGGTTGATAGAAAAAATATAATTTATCCGAAGACAACAGCGCGGCCATAAGCTGGGACAGCGGCATATCCAAGTTCATATCCATATCCGGCGACAACGCCTGGGGCTGGAGCTGGGAAAGCCTTAGGGGTGGCGGTAGCAATGGCAACAGCCAAAGCGAGGACGAGAAGGACAGCGAGCTGGAAGAATACAAATAAAATATTTGAAATTTTCAGCATTTCATAAAATTTTAATTGAAGTAGTTTTGCGTTGTAAGGGTTGCTATATAAGTGTAAATGTTTGTATCGGTCACTTACGAACTTGTACATGTTGATATGTTAAGTTGTTTGTGGGTAACCATATTTTTTTTATAGTTGCCGTGACATAAGGGGCTACGTAATATGTATAGGAAAAACTTTGACGAGAAGAGATGCAAAAAATAATGGGGTGTATCCATAAAAAAGGTAGTATTCTTGTAAAACTATCATCTAACTTATTGACACACAACGATATTTTATGAACTGTGCACACATATCTGTTAACCAAAATGTTATCTGTACTACAAAAAACATTTATACAGATAAACCCCCTCGCGGAAAACTACATGATGGAAATATTATGGTAGTGAAGCAGCGTAAACCTTCATTGCACTAAATTAAAATAGTTAAAATCCCAAATCTTTCGAACTTTCCAATAAAATCTGAAGTTTCGAAAACAGTTGCATTTTGTTGGGGTATATATAGCAGCAAGATTGTTTTTTTATGAATGAAATGTGTAGCATCGTTTTCGTATCGTATGCTTGTTGCAAATATGAAGATTCACTGCAGAATGTAATTAAGGAACATTCTAGAATTCACTTGCAATTGTGGGAGCAAGGTAGACAAAATTGTTTGCATGGTTTGCTTAGGTCAGCTATCTTGCGTCAAGATTCAAGGTCGTCAGCCAGCATTAAGTTGATGTAGGAAGAAAGGTGCAGGAAAATGAACAAAAAATCATAATAAAGCTGTCACCATAGCAAGCAGCATTTCAACATTGATATTTAAGGCAATAAAATCAGTTGACATGACTTTTATTTATTTTATTTTTTTAATTGAGAACTTTGTTCATGTCATTACATTCAGGTGATTTAATTGAATTATTTAAATCAGACGATTATCATTTTTTGAACGTTATCATTTGTTTTACATTACGATTGCGTTTGGTAATTATCACTGTTTTTAAATGTAAATTGATGACCCGATATGGTGCTTAGTGCTTGTACAGTGTTAAAAATATCATTTTAGAATTCGCAAATCAGATGAGCGCATTTGATCTCTATAATTATAATTTGTTGAAATGATATATGAATAACATTCATGTGACTTAAAAAGCCAGTAAAAACTGAAGATATATTACAGCAGTTTATGAATCGAATATTATTTTATTATCAAAAACAAATAACGGATTGAACAAAGATGTAATTATGTCCATTCGTAAAATATTCTAGTCAGGTATAGAATACATGTTGGCAAACAGAAAGATTTTTAACCGTAGTAAACAGCACGTCCGTAAGCAGCGACAACTCCTGGATGTGGAGCAGCGACTGGAGCTGGCTCGGGAGTGGCAAGTGGCAACGGCAATGGCGACAGCCAAAGCGAGGACAAGAAGGACAGCAATCTATTTTTAATTAAAAAATTCCAATTATGCCCACTTAAAAGTTTGCAGCTTGGCTATCTGTGTTGTTATGGAAATTTTCAGAAATTCTGATAATTCTTTAAAAGACTTACAAGCTTGTACATGGTGATGGGTTGGTTTTGATGTGGGGAACCACGAAAGATTTTTTGTGTTGAGTGTTTTAAAAGAGGTGATTGCGAACTGATGAAGATCTCTAAAATGATCGGAATATTTACACCCAAAAAGTTCTTCACCTGTAATGATTTCCTGAAGAGTACGAAAGTTAAATTTTACCTGACTCGACATTCAAAAAATAAATGGATCCAAAAATATTGGCGACCTGACAGGATCATTTGTCGTGATTTGTTTAGTGAGTACTGCTAAGGATAATTCGGTGGTTTTAGTCTATGCAAAACTATGCCATTAAATCATTGAACTTTGACTATGTGCATGCTTATAAAATATCGTAATTGTTTCTTTGTTGAGTGAATATATATAAATTACAGATATTTTTTGATAAACTTGTGAAGATGTCAATTTTTTGTATTCTAATAATACACGGCTATTTTTTAGTCATGTCATAACTTTGTAGACGACCTGATTAATATTAACTAAAATATTTTACATCAGTTTTTGTGAAACAGTCATAGTCATCAGAATCATCATCATCCGTCTTTCCTCTTGTGAGAAAGACATGAGTTCAATTTTGGAATCGATAGTAAGTAATACAATAGCAATCATAACAGATCACATAAAATAGTAATTTAAGGATTGTTAACTGTGGTTTCTCCAGTTTAAAACACAATTAATTGAATTGTTTAAAGTTATAAGATCAGTGAGTGAGGGACAGGTTGCATTGCACAGTCATATGTTTTATAGATAAGGCTCAAAACTAACAAGGGACAAATCAAAAAAATTGAAACCGATAGCAAAGCTTATAAAGGGACAAAGTCTAGAAGATAAACCCGTAAAGTAATACATTGAGATAACGACAAGGGACAAAAATAAAAGTTGAACCCTTTATATTATGTGGGTAGGTGCATGGTTCAAATGTTACTCTTACAGTACATGTACATACAGCGTAATGTAATACTTTTTGAACAATCTTCTTAATTTTTTGAATCTTGTAACTTTTGCATCGTGCAATGCAACAGGGATGCTGATTAGTGATAACAGCTAAGTTTTCATTAAATTAAAATTAAATGTTATTAGATAGTTAGACCTTACGTTACAGTATATTGAGTATTGAGAGTTGTATATCGTAGATTGTTGATCGTGGGTTGTAGATATTGGGTTGTGTGCGTTTTGTATTTCTGTATACAATCATAAACCAACTCCTCACAGCAGGAATCGCCGCAGGGATCCAATAGATGAAGCATGCGCCTTAGTTACTACTACGCTGTGGTGGTGTACGTTAAGAAATGTGGTGTGATAACTACTTTTTATATTTGTAAAGCAGTGCAGTGCATCCATCCAGTTGAACATGCATACAAGGTTGTACGTTTTTGCATTATTCAGCGGATGTCATGAACACATTGACGAGTTTGCACCAAACTTGGGTCAGTGATTCTTAGGGTCATGTACTACTACACCACAAAGTTTGGTCACCACTAACCTCACACATGATCCAATACATGACCCTAAATTACCCCCACACGATCGACCAAAACCATTCTAGAAACAAGACGGTGACAAAACCGCTCCCGCAAATGATTAAATAAAAAATTCACTACTTAAAGTTGATATTTCATACTTATGTCATTCTGTGGGGAAAAAACGCCACAAGGACAGTTAATTTATTAAGTTGTGAGATTTTCCGCACAACTACTAATAGGCAATTGAAGAGCTAATGTGTCTCATTGATTCACTGCAGACAAATGAAGACCTAATCATAGGAGGTGACTTTACGCAAGATCAGCGGATAAACAAGTAATACCAAAAGACTTAAACCCAAATCTTCTACCCAAAAGAATTTCAACGGATAAAAAATCATCCCCAAAAGGAAACTTGCTAGTGGAGCTCGAGATTCCTTTTGTCGCTCAAGAGACACTTCAATATCAATGGGACTATTTAGGCAAAAGAAATCTAGTGTCCTTACATGCCCACAAGAGTAAACTAGTGAATATCCAAAGGTGTGAAAACTCTAGCTACAGTTCATTTTACCAGAAAATGAAATTGGACCACTCTGCGGAACAGTATCTCATCTACAATTTGAGCTTACAGCGTAAACGGACGTTCTACATCATGCGTCTCCACGTTTACAGACTCTCAACTCTCTTGAACATCTATATCCACCATAACTCGTACAAATTTTTGCCTACCAAGCAATGTCCTATGTGTGTGTAGGTCAATGACGACTTGTTCCACGCATTAGCCATCTGCATACATTCGAACTGTATTAGACCTGAGACTAATTCCGGCTTGCGTACCCGTCTTCATACACACAAACTATTTCGGTCCTACCATATAGATTTCGTCAAAACTGTTTGCAACTACGTGTATGCTTTACTGAGACGTAGACAATTCTTACTGGGGGAGTGAAAAGTTTTACTTTTAAACTAAGCTTCCAATAATTTATTGTAAATAACATTGTATGTATGTTTTCAATATTACTGCATCGTCGCACGGGACTTAATTGTATTAATAGATTATGCTCACATAATAATGTTTTAATGCATAGTACACTTTTTTTAGTTTATAATATTTTATAACTTTCAAAAATTACTACTTATATCAACATATATATATCTAATATCAAACAAATTAATTCGTATATGTTTTATACTTCTTTATCTGAACGCGGAACATGAATACTGAATCCCTAAAACCGTCAAATAAAATCCCCTTCGGGGGAATAAACTAGCCAAATTACCCCACACATGACCTTAATAGGCCCTAATGGACTCTAAATGACCCCACACGTGATTCTAAATCAAATGACCCTTCACATGATCCCGAATAACCCAACACATGACCCCAAAAGACTATAAATGGCTCCAAATATGCCACCGGCTTACTACTTCAATTAAAATTGCTGGTTTTGCTTTGTACAGGCGTTATTTGCCGGCCCTATGATCTCTCAATCCTACTTAGCCATCAATAAAGTCATAGTTTAAAAGTAGCTCTCGTCTCCTGTCCAAGTCCACCTTCACATAACCAGACTATAAGAACATCATTTCATACAACTGTCGAGCAGTCGGCATTTTCCAGTGATTTGGGAATTCAGGTGATCACTGTCCAGGATCCACCTCATTAGCAACCTTCATCTTCTCCTACCCTTTAGAAGAAAGGTCCAGTTTCGCCTCAATCCAAAGAATTGGAACAGCAAGACTAACATTTCTGTCCAGTAACCCAGTCGTTCTAGCAAGTTTCCTTGTACACCACCTTCAATGGCAGCAGCAGTAGGAATCGTCTCTAATTTTCTAATTTTAACAACTTTTAACGTGTATCTTTTTATCTATTTCTTGTAATCATATTAGAACATGATGATAAACAATAAATTTTAAACACATCGTTTATTTTCATAATATCAAAACATTTTTTTTCCTAATCAGCATAAATTTCCACACAAAACGCATTGAATTTACACAGAAACTTATTGTAAGATATGAAGGATCTTGTGACTGTGGTGAGTTAAGATGGACAATGACTTGACTAACTTGGACAGAAGACGAGAGCTACTTTTGACTTATGACTTGGCTTTATTGCTGGCAGAGTAGGAATGAGAGATCATACGACCATGCGGCCTAATATATAACATGAGATGTGCACAGTGAAGCTTTGCACGTGCAATACAGAATAACGGTTCATAAATATTACTGGACAGACAGGCGGCTACACAATTACCAATTTGGGTAGTCGTACTTTACATATTCTACACTTATTAACCTAGTTATACCCTAGATTCGTGTTTCTTATATCTCAATAAAATTAGACATTTCTTATTTCAAATTCTTAAAAGTCTAAAATGTTAGGTATTTATAAAATCGTTCGTTGCGACAAAATCTTCTGGTAATTTATACATACCATTACACAAGGAAGATTTACAAAAACAGCCTGAATGCAAAGGACCAGGGAAGTAGTTGTCGGTTCCTCCTCTGCAATATATACCATCTCTATTAAGTATTTCACGTTCACCTTGGGTCAGTGCTGAACCAATACTTGCCACAAAACATCCTCTGTAATATAATTCGCCATTTATTTGAGTTTCTACGCAGATGTCTTCTTTCCGACACTGCATTTCAAGCCCCACAATTGGATAATCACATTCTACTCCGTCTCGACACCGATTTTCAAAGCACGTAACTAAAATAAGTAGCACACAAAAGGTGATAAAAGTAAGTTACAAATTATTTCTCAAAACAATTTCTAACATCAACTTACATCCATCTCTTATTTTCACCCCTGCATTCGTTGGCAAGTCAAATTTAACGTTGCAATATGGAGTGGAACATAAGCAAATATTTTCACCCAAAGCGTTGACTTCACATGCTTCCCCATATAACTCAAGGTTTCTTTTACTTTTTGTTCTAAGCAATACATTGCCTATACAACCTCGTTTAACCAAAGTCATGCTTGCTCCATCAGCTTGTTCATAACAAATATAGTCAACTGGACACTGTATGACTGTTCCCTCGTCAGGATAGTCACATTCCCAGTTTCCTTCCAATTCAGTTTTATCACAAACTTGATATATACACTGAACTAGAAAAAACAAATGCAAACAATCAAGTTAACACTGTTTTTGAACTTGGTCGCAAAACATTTTGTATGAATGAATGTAATAGACAACCGATAGTACTGTCTGGTTTTTAACGATTGTAACTTTGATGTATTAGATTCAATTTATAGGTTACTTTTGAAATTGTTCTAGACTAGAATCAATTAGTTTAATATTATAATATGCTTACGCTTCTAATGCAAATATATTCAAGAATTACAGTTACAGAGGTATTTTGAAAACTTACTTTTAAACTCAGGTGGAGGTGGCACGGGTGTAGGTGGCGGTGGTGGAGGACGTGGTCTTGTTGGTAGCTGAAACTGAGTGTTGCAAAGATCCATATTTTTACACCAACATATGTCTGTAAAAACAAAGTTGTCCAGGCATACAAGTCCGTCGCTGTTTAATCTATCTCGCGCAAACCAAGGCACACCAGAAATTGTATCACAAGCTCGCTTCCAAAGTGTTAAGCGATCTTTAATTTGGATTGACGTACAAACAGCATCTTCTCCTTCGCAGTATACTACTTTTCCATTGTCTGGATGAGTACACGGTAAATAATCGGAACACTCCTGTTCAAAGCATTGTACTACATTCGATCATAGAAAATTAAAACCTGAATGAAATGAAACGGTGTTCGTAAAAGTAATTAACCCTAATTAAAGAAGTATAATTCACTTACTTCCAGCTCTCACCTGAATTATATAAATATAGGAACTTAAAACCAATACGGTCAATGTTAAAATATTTGCCATCTTTTTATTTAATTTTGATCAATTCGTAAAATGTAGAATAAGACTGAATACATGCAATAACTTTCCACGAAGTTGCTCAACTGTTCTCTTAGCAATAATATTAATCATGAATATTACGAAGAACAGCCGATATTTGTAATGCGGTTGGTTTGTCTGTCTGTCCGTCGGTCCGCCCTCAAACTTTGATATACTTCAACCAATTCTCTTCATAATCTGGCCAATTCGGTTAACCGGTACAGGAGCAAAGTTCAAGTAACGGTTACATATTTTTGAAATGGGCAAATTTTTATTGAATACATCAATAAATGGTTCAAAATAAAGAGTGATTGTAATTTTTCCTAGTTTTTTAAAGTTTGAATATTTTGATGTGAAATAGTTGAAGAGCATAAATGTTTTTGCATTTAAAAACTACGTTTTCATTGTAACAAAAATTGACTAGGAAAAGATTGCCCAAATCAACAGGGTAGCAATTTTTCGTACTCCACTTTTAAAAATCAACCGTGTTTTCTATCCGACCGCCGTATAATTCAATTGCAAAAATCTTTGGACCGTTATGGACCCGGATCTGATGGATCTGACTACATTTACAATTTTGTAGTTTTTCCTAATAAAGAAATTTTTATTGGAATTGAGATTGGAATTTTTGAGGTTTACCTTCTTTTATACACGTTAATCAACTATTTAGTGAAATCCATTTTAAAGAGTAACTATTTCTCTACAATTCAATTTAAGTTTACTTTTAATGTTACGATTTAGCTGTAAACAAAGAAGGTATTGTTTTGGAATAATGTTTTCCTGCCTTTTTGGCGTTTGGTATCCGTTTACTGAAATGAGAACTGATAACATTTATCAAGCTAGATGTGATTTATTGTAACGATGTAAATTATGTGTAACAATTATCAGATTATTTGCTATTATCATCCTCGTGTTTTCTTCATGTCTTAACATGACTTCTAAATTATTATTACTAAGTAATTTTATAACTACAATAGAACAATAAAAATCATAATTTATGGGCAAATAAAATGAAAAATTAATACTTAGAAGAGAATTTGATGGTTTCATTTTATTTTACTGCTTAAGTATGCCTGTGCAGTGATACGCTTTGGCCTTTTTGACCCCAAATTTGGAATGTGGGTCGCTATGGTCACGGGTAATACCTCTATTGATTTTCAGTGCCTTGGGTCAAACCACAAGTTCAAGGGTCCACCACAAATGACCTATTACATAACCCTACATGAGCCCAGACATGATCTCGAATCGCCTCATACAGTCGTAAATAATATTACATTGATTCTTTTTTAAAGCAATACAATATTCTGGTTTTAATTTGGAGATACGATGCATTAATAGAACAGTATAGTTAACTTACACCCCAAGGCATTCAAAAATTAAAGTCACATTCTATCAATGCGCTAAAGACAATTCAGAGATGTGTACGCAGACATTTTTTTAGACATTATATTTTTTAGATATATATTTTTAGATACATCTATTAAATACATACATCTTACTCCATATAGTATCTAAGAGTTTGCAAACTCGAGTTTGCGATTCTGACAGTACAACTAACGTCGTCCCGATATCCCGAAAACGGTTAGGAATTTTAGAAATCTGTTTTTTTGCAATGAGGTCCTACAGTAATAGGGTACATTTTAGGTTACAAAAATTGGGGCACTTTGCCCCAGGGTCCCATGCGGCGAATTACATTTCCTGCGCGGTTCGGAATTCTGAATTGTTAGGCTGGGTCAACTTGAGAAAATGTTATAGAAGGCTGGTGAAACTTGAGAAAATGTTATAGAAGGCTGTTGAATCTTGAGAAAATGTTATAAAAGGCTGGGTCAACTTGAGAAAATGTTATAAAAGGTTGGGGCAACTTTAGTTATTTGTGGTTAATTTTGAGGGAATTTTAGTTATTTGTGGTTAATTTTGAGGGAATTTTAGTTATTTGTGGTTAATTTTGTTGGAACTTTAGCACTTCATTGCACTTGTTTGAATGAATAAAAAAAAATAAAAAAAAAATAAATAAAGATACTTCATGAGTCTGGATTATCCCAGTAGTGAAGCAAGTTCACTTTCACTGAAATCATTGGAACGGAAGTGAAAGTTAGTGCATCGTACCAAGATAATGATAGGGAAAGTGCATTGTAAGGAAGCAGAAATTTCAGTCTAATATTTATTTCCATTTAAAAACCATTGGCGCTAGAGACAGGCTTCCTAGTACACAAACAACTCATCTCGCATGTACACAGTACAAGTCCCTGGGGTACAAGCGTCTACTACGTGAAATGGATCTACACAGCGGTGATTAGACCGAGTGGCCCGTGTCCTAGTTTGTGACCTGGCCAGCTATGCTTACAATGACTATTCACTTGTGGGTTCCATTGATGATAAATCCGGTAAAGGGTACTAGTGGAAACGGCCATCATCCCCCTGCCCACCGACCACCTCTCATTTTCCCGGCCACCTTTGTACTGTCAGGCTACCAGGCCACCTTTTTACTGTCAGGCCAAGAGCCACCTTTGTACTGTCAGGCCACCGGCCACCTTTGTACTGTCAGGCCACCGGCCACCTTTGCACTGTCTGGCCACCGGCCACCTTTGTACTGTCAGGCCACCTGCCACCTCTAAGTTGAGCGGTCACCTGGCCACCTCTAAGTTGAGCGGTCACCTGGCCACCTCTAAGTTGAGCGGTCACCTGGCCACCTGTAAGTTGAGCGCTCTCCTGGCCACCTGTAAGTTGAGCGGTCACCTGGCCACCTCTAAGTATTACACTACGTAGTAAGTTTGGCGGCCACCTCCTGGATGTGGAGCAGCGATTGGAGATGGCTCGGGAGTGGCAACAGCAATGGCGACAGCCAAAGCGAGGACCAGAAGGACAGCTATCTATTATTAAATAAAATCCAATTAAGTTCATTTATGCACTTTTAAAAAAACTAAGATTTTTTACATCTTCTGATACTAAAAATATAAATACTTACAAGCTTTTACATGTTGATTGGTTGGTTTGGTTGTGGGGAAGCACGAAATATTTTTGTCTTGAGTGTTTTAAAAGAGGTGATTGCGAACTGATGAAGTTCTTCAGCCTAACGTTCAGCCTATTCAGTCAAGACCCAAGTGCCGATATAGACACCTAAAGTGTCTATATAGACACCTTCCGAAAGTGTCTATATAGACAACAATAATGTATATATCTTTAGGTTTACCAAAAATTCGGTATAGCAATATTCGAGTCATCTGCGAACATGTATATTGTACATTTTTACAGTTAGGGGTAGATCATTTATCATTAGACTAAAAAATAAACTGAACACAGAACTTCCTTGTATCACGCCACATTCATTGATTCATTCATTCATTATTTCTTTTGTCAACGACCTACTATTTTTACAGAAATTAGTCTGACATTCCACAAACTGCTTACGTTCACTTAATAAGGATTCAATTACAGGTTGTTTCATACCATACCA
>JAQFZH010004476.1:0-11916 GCA_034695485.1 Entomobrya nivalis
ATTTAGTCATTAGCCAACCCGGGATTTTTTTCTTTAAAAATGCGTTTCCGGGATCGTTAGAACTTATCGGATGCCTGTGCTTATCTTTGAAACCTGGCAGCTGGTGGAAGCAATATTCACAGTTAGTTCAATGAAGAAGGCTCATCTTGATCACATGATAAGTTATTTAACTTCTCTTCCACATTTTTTCTGTGCCTTAAAATCAAATGGCTTTTCCCACATGGCCGATTATACAAAATTCTCGAACAAAATTTACACTTAAATCGAAACGGCAATGGTGAAATATTTAGAATTCCACCTTTTCTTTCTTTTTATTTTTTTTAAATCATCTGAGCTTATCTTCAATTTGGTAAAATCTTGATCCATCATCCTCTTCAAAGTTAATTGTACGCTTATCTTGGAACGAGTTTCTGGAAAAAATACTTCCGGGTGCTTTTGAGTCTGATGATATCTCAGTTCGTAGCCTTCCTTAAATATTTTCCCACAAGGTAGACATTCATGAACCTGATTAACTTCCAACATTTTCCTTTTTCGTTGATAAACTCCTGTTCCTTTTCTTTTAATTGTGGTCGTGTAATTTTTAGTTGTACTTCCGGTTTGTGTCAGTCCCTCCTCATCCAAACTGTCTTCCTGCATATGGTCCGCCATTCCTGCTTCATTTTGATCGAACCCTAAAAAATATATTTTTAATGATTTATATTTAAGTTATTATTATAATGAGGCCTTTAAATAAGCAATAATTAACTGGTGGTTAACATCATTAAACAATTATTTACCATCGTCCCCCAAGAAATCACTGCCCGTATCCTCTATTTTTATTGAAGAGTGTTGGTCAGGGTCATGGTTAAGGTCACTCATACTGGTCAAGGTTTTTACAGGGGATAAATTCAACCTTGGAAAGGATTCCTTCCTTCGCTCATTCTGATAAGCTTGGAAACTCTGCTTCAGCGATTTCCGGAGGTCCTCCAAAGGTATCTCGTGCGCTGAGCTGCATTCCCTCAAAATCTTTTCCCCTTTTTGACATGTCACCTCATCTAAATCTGCGTATCTGATTACATTCCATAATTTACTAATTTCCCAGTCCATTAGTAACTCTAACTGTTTCACCTTATCGTACAACTCACACCATTTCTCACTAATTGTTTTACAGATCTCACAAATAATTAAACGAATGAACGGCTTGTCAGTTCCATCCACACTGCTGTCACTGTTAAATTCACTGATTACTTTCCACGCATTCTTTATCCACCACAATTGTTCATCTTCACTAATTACCTTGCTACTATTAAGAAAATGTCGAGCAATTAAAGAGAAAAAACGTTTATAGTTAGCTGTCTCAAAACTGGGTAGATTGTCGTCAGTGGTTTTGTAGCAGAAAAGACAAAGTGTAAGTGGAGAATTGTCAGGAAGCTCCATTTTCAGTTTAAACATTAACTATTAATTAAAACTTTCACTCAGAATTTTGTACAATTAAATTGCAATTAGTTAATCGATTACCGGTTTTCTGCAGAAAGAAAAGCACAATTGTTGCGTGACAGCTGCTTTTCGGATGAATACAAAAATGTAAACAAAAAACAGCTGACTAGCATATGTGCTTGTGTTGTTGTTGTAGTGAACTTGAACTTTTGAACACATGGTTGGTCTGTCGAAGAGTCAAAAATTTCTAATGGTTTTAAAATAATAAAAGTTAAATTAATAATATGCCCGTGACAAATCGCCTTAATTCTTCTTCATCCTCAAAATTATCAACAATTTATCTACAATTTTGTTCAGTTTGTAAGGGAGAATTTTCTAGATCAAATGATTGGCTAAATCATTTAACTGAAGACGATCACCAGCATTTAGCAAGAAAAGAGTGTATAGATAAATGGGATTGGGATAGTGAATTAAGAAAATGTTGCTTGATTGTCTATACATCTGAGCGTTTAACTAATAGCACTAGTGGGGAAATCGTAAACTATTTTTCTACGGATATTAATGGAGCCATGGTAACTGACTTTGTTTGGTGGGAGGATCGGCCCCATGTTGGGATTGTACAGTTTGAAAGCAGGTAAAGTGAAGTGATCATAAAATAATTAAAACAATCTGTAAATTAATCCGGTAATTAATTTTAATTATTATTTTTTGGTGCAGGGAGAAGGCTGAGCTCATACTAAAGGCTTCCGGTTGCCAAAACTCCCAAAAAGTTCGGATAAGAGACTCCCAATTTGTGCAAGTGAAAAACGGGGCTGAACTACTGGAATTAGAATGTAAGACTATTAATATTAATTCCATTAAAATTATGTCTTCCGTAAAACTAAAATTATATAATTTCTATAGTTATTTAATTGATTAATTAATATAAAAGGGCTATCGATTCTACCCCCAAAAGACCTTACATCTTTGGTTACCCAAGCAACGAAGAGAAATAGCGATCACTTATCCGAAAACCAGACAAACTTAATTGACAGACAAGATGACAGTTTAGCATTGGCTTTGACTACTGATCAAAATTCCGCTGGAGAAACAAAAGTTCACGTTCTGGAAGCCAATCAGGAGGATGCTGCACCTCCATCCCGTAAAAGAATAAAACGAATGGATACTAATAATCGCGGTCGTCTTCAATTTGAACTAAATCCTTCTCCACCGCAACAGTTTGAGCCACCGACCAATCAGCGTACTCAATCAACACCCATTAACCAATCGCAATCAGTTACCAACTTGGAAATCCTCCCACCATTCCCCTGGACACGTACAAATCATCCCCTCCAATTTGAATACTGGACCATTCGAAAAGATCTTCCTCTCCCAATTCTCCCCAAACCGAATGGATGTCTAAATCTAATGGAAGTACAAGTTAATAGTTTATTCGATTATCTTTGTCAGTTTGATCCCCGAAGCCATTACCTTATCACCATGGTTACTCATTGGACTACCTTAAATTCTATCAATCTCACTGGGCAAGATAACCCTGATGACCCAGTAAATCCACTGGAGTTATCACCCAACTACACTATTCAATGGCTTGTTATATTTTTTCTGTCAACCAAAGCATACATTCCAACACCTCGGCAAATTTTCTCAAGAAATCCAGAAATAATTAAATTGAAAGATGAAGAAGTTACCAGTATAGATATTGGTAACTTTCAATGTGACCCCACTTTTGTGGAAGAATGGAAGTCGGAAAAACAGAAGAACCCTAAATTTCCTAAAAAAGGGAATAACCAGCAGGATTTCTCTTATTGAATTCCTCCGGATGAATTTAGCGACAAATTTCTTTTAAGTGTATTTCAGCTTTTGTGGAAATTTCTCAACATTTATGAGTCAACTTGGGCTGGTGGCAATGAACCAGTTGCTAGTCTACAAGATGGACAAATAATTCATACTGGGTTTCTATTGGAACCAACGTTAAATTTTGAAATATTTGAAAATAAAGGACCCACTTACTGGCGAAATGCCATGTCAGCTGATGAGCTAGACATGCTTTTAAATGCAGTGAAAAAGGGACAGGGCTTTAGAGGAAGATTTTTGTGGAGTTTATATGACGCATCCGTTTCTCTACAGTCATAGAATTAGTTTGGCGAAACATATTAAAATTAGCTTTAAGCATTTTGGGAATGGTTATGGAATTATTAAGAAATTTGTGGAAAGAGTTGAGCAGGTGGGTGTGAGGGTTGGGCTGATGGAATTTGGAAGATTAAAAAATGTGCTGACTTTTAAAAAGAAGGACTGGATTGGAAAATTAAAGAGAAGGATAATTGTTACGAGAAAAATCGAATGTGAATAATTAAATGGGTCTTAAGTTGAGTGGTTTTTAAAAAAATCGAACATAAAATGTAGACAACCTAAAATATTTTTTGTAAACGATTTGATGTAAATCGAATGGTTTTTTATGCTTTGTTACACATAGCTTTAATAAAGAATAACTTGTATTAATAATAATAAATTTAAAAACTAAAATTTAGTAATTTATTTTTATACAATGACACATTTGTAATGGATTTGAGTTTCAATCTAATAAATATATTTTGTAATTAAGTACACTTCATACAATCAATCACTTGATTTTCATTTTCATTAGAATTTCCCCCCACTTCTAAATTAAAAAAAATTTATTTCCCAATTTTTACTCCAGTTTTTAACCCATCACTTCGCAACGCAATTCCCTATGCTTTGAATTCGCATGGTAAACGTCAACGTAAACGTAGACAAAAAATCCCGTTTCCCTCTTTTCAAATTTCGAGTTTCCACAACTTTAATTTATTTCTCTTCAAAAATCCTTCTTACTTATCCCAAATTTATCTCATTTCCCGATGTACTAATAATGACTTTTCCTATCTTTCCTATCTTAGAAAATGCGAAAACCCCAGACATATGGTTGATACGTATACAACTCCCCTGTTTGGTTGACTAAACTTAATAAAATATCAAAACATTACTTTGTCACAAATGGAATTTCGTGTTTAATTAAATTCTGTAGATAATTTTTTCATGCTTTTCTGTTTTGTCTTTTAAATTCTACACCTATAAAGATAAAAACATTGGGCCAGTACTAGCATTTTTAGGACATCTGTTCTATCACGAAGGCTAAACCATGACTTTGAAGGATAGTGATTTTTTTGATGTGTGTAGCTTAATTTCTTTAAGCTAATTGCAAAATTAACCGATCGAATTACTGAAAAATATGATGGTATATTCCAAGACTTGACTACTATAATTATGTATGTGTATAAGAAGTAAAACATTTTTAGCTGAGGTCATTTTCATATCTCGCTTTTTTATATTCTCATTATAAGTTAAACCACATTCATTATAAATTCTAATAAAATATCTGATAACTAAGATGTGGGATTCGAATATATGCTTATTTTGATATGATTTTATAACTGATAGAAAGAATTCAAGTTTTGTGTCACATATTAATAGAATATAATAAAACCAGATTTATTGTTGGTTGTACAAAGTTTTTTATTCTATTATTACTATTAGGAAGAAGAAACTAAAAAAAGGAAAACAAGCCTCATTGTTGGTAATGAGCAGCAGATGCATTATGATTACTCATTTAGTATATCAGTGTTTAAAAAACTTGTTTAAAAAATATGTTTCCCTGTAATTTTACTTCTTTAACTTGTATTCGGTAATTAAGGATAAATCTGATTGTGATATATGACATAAAAAATTGATTTTCAATCAAGAAATACATACAGTTTGAACTAACATGTATTTCATTCATGGCTTACCAACGTACAAATGAATATAGGCAGGCCTGTCTCTAAACAAATAAGAACATGCCCAATAACTAGCAAATATAGTAGTGATTTATTAAATGTCACTGTCAGATTGTCAATTAGCTAAACACTGAAAACCTAAGAAAGTATTGAATCAACAAAATTCAACCAAATTTAGACAACAAGCTCCAGCATTTGTACTTTTAGATTGCTGCAGTATTCTCGATGTTCTGGGCTAGCTCACACCTAATTATAAACAAAAAGCTTGTCATTTTCATTGTCACGCAATTTTTAGCTATACAACTTTGTGTGAAGGTAAGCTGCATGGATGTCACTGGCTATATAATTACCATCAAATTCATACTACGTGTACTAAAATTCCACTTGAAATGATGTCCTTGATTTCTTCAGCAACACTCACATATTCAACACTCAAACTTGGGACAACATGTCCAACGCATATACGCTCTTTAATCAGTCAGGTGTTATTGACGACTTTTTGATGACGTTAACGGGAACGGGACGTGAATTTTTTGATGATTGACGCACAATGATGTCATTTATTATTCACAAAATTCAGTTCACACATTTTATTAGTGGACCAGGAAGATTATTAATAACTGCACATTATTGATAAAATTAGTCTTGTGTGGTATTGGTCTTGTTCAGGACAAATTGCGTCTAGTTTAATATATTTTACTCTTATTTTGAATTTGCTTAACATCTTTAGTACAGTTTAACAAAATATAAAAATGGAAGACTGGCAAAGACGACACATTGATTGAGCCCAGCCCTTGTTAGCGAAAATTATAGCATCGAATACCTGGCTAATTTCAGAAATTGAAAATAAAGCTGGGCTTACCAATGAAGACTCGAAAGATTTGGTTAGTAAAACATTTTATTTTGTGATAATAACAAAATAATATCAAATATTGTTACTTTTTGCCTATATATGCTTGCATATTTATTTTATAGGTGACTATTGGTAGTAGTAATGACAAAACAAACTACCTTATAGAAATCCTCAGGAAACTACATCAAGGCTACAAAATACTTTTGGCCACAATTCTTCAAAATTTATTTAATGAAGGACTTCAAGTTCTCCAAAACGCTTTTTCACCAACTATACTAAAAGATATGCAAATTGACATATCAGGAAACAGGCTTCCCTTGAGCAATATGTTTTCATCCAAACATATTGGAACGATATGCAACCAGATCAAGACGAAGGTTCGCGTCACAGATTTTACCAGATTACTTCTGAAGCTGACTGGCGAACGTACTTTGCTGTTATGTGTTGAGGATAGTGGAAATGACAACGAGGAAGAAATAAAAATAAAAATCGAAATGATGAGTGTGCTACTAACACTTGATTCAAATCTGATTCACAAGAAGGATTCGTATGGCAGGACTCCACTATTAGCAAAACAATGTCATTTGGGTATAATCAAATATTTGGTACAAAAAGGATCAGATATGTTTTTGACGGATGACGATGGCTTCACATTAGTTCATTTAGCTGCTGGTTGGATGTTTCCAGATACATTTCATGACCTAGTTCAATTCCTTTTGATGGACTGCAAATCTAGTAATCTTTTCAAATGGAAAGAAAATATGGGAAATTCATCGCTTCATTTTGCTCTCAGTTATCTGTCAGAGATACGGGCGGACACGGTACAGTTAATTCTAGAGGAAACTGAAATTAATGTAAATGATACGAATAGATATGGGGAAACTCTTTTATATCGGGCGTTTTTAGGAGGGCAGAACGCGGAAATTTTGAGGGTACTTCTGAACTGTGGAGCGGATTACATGGTTAAAAAGGAAAATCGTCTTAATGATTTTGGAGGCTGGGGAAATGCAGAGGCATTCTTGTATTTTCTTCGTTTAGGTATAGATGTGCTTGAGTAATTTGAACATGTGAATATAAATAAAGATAAGCATCTCTTCAAAAAAGTCCATTACGTTTTTATTTCTGCATGTATAATGGTTATTCGAACCATCCTCAGTAAATACCGCTGGCTAGTCTTTCTACTCAAGCTACTATTACTACTATGCATTCGCAAATTTGTTTGCCATTAGATTACTACAAATTCGACCATTGAAAGTGCAAAATGCATTCCTATGCTTGCATTCTCTTAGCATAATTATATTATAAGCTAAAGAGATTGAATACCACACTAATAAATATAGTAGGAGTGATGCATACGGAATTTTTAATGTAAATACATATTTTGGCTCAAGAATTAACACATGGGTGAAGGCAATATTTTTAAACCTTTATTACAATGTCAACAATTTAGTTTGTCAGCATTCAAAATATTTTGATTAACACTACATGTATTAAGCCATTATAAATATACCATACATACATTTATAAGTTATTTTTAAATTCTACTTCTATAAACATAAAATTGAACGGAAATGTAGTAGCATTTTGATAATTTGTTTACAATTCTGGTAACCCAAATATCTTCGCTTGAGCTAATTTTTTAAATGCGCAGTTGAAATCAAAGCAAAACTCAGACTAGTTTCCTTAAGAAAATCTCCACCTACAACCAGTCGGAATGAATAACTGTAATTAGTGAGCGATTATCATAAAAGCAAATCGATTTTTATATCATCCAATTTAAATTTTATGTAATAAATTTTGAATAACAATTAAAAAAATTAAATGCGTTAAATATATGCATTTATGTATGACGGCAGGTGATGTAAGGGAACAATGCAATTAAAAAATTTAATACCAGGAAATCCAGCCAGAATTACATTTGTTTGTGTTACAAACACAAGTATTTCCATTTATTGAAGAACCACCCAACAACCTACTCCAGCCAGGATAAAGTCTGTTCACTTCAGCCAGGTCAGTTCTCTCACATCGATTTCTCGCCGTTCTTGAAAAGACATGGCATCCTCTTACGACCGCATAATGATCTCCTTTCACCGACATTTTCACACATCGTTCTCCAGAATTACAAGTTTTGAGCAGGTTGTAGTTGGTAAATCGGCCCGTGTAACAAGATGCGTCGTTGAAGCCCAAGTGTTCAGCTAGAGGGTGATTACTGTAAAGACAACTGTAGCATTGTAAACCTGCAAAGAAAATAATATCAGTTTATATAGACAAACTTACATTTAACATTTTAATAAATGACTCACCAGATGATAAGTTTAAAGTGCAGGTGATTACGACAAAAATTATGCCGAAGTGTTTAAAGAACTGCATTTTATTTATTTTTTCCGATCCCGTATTAAGATCTATGCTGCAATATGACTGCTTTGACTATAAATGGTAACATGCAACCCATTTCTCTCTAATATATATGCAAAATGTTGGGGGGTATCAGTGTAAATGCAAATTTCGAAAGCCGCTGTGGTGATGCAATTAAGTTTTTAGATAGGCGGTAAATTAAAACAAATCAATTTTCCTTGAATTTTACCATTTTATACAGCTTACTTTACTTGTACAAAAGCTTGTTTACTTGGTACACAAAAATAATGGGTTAACCAACAACATTTGTATAGCATCACTATTTTATCAATTTTATTGAGTTCGAGGAAAACAGGAAAAAAAATCTTTGTTAATTTTGCTGCACTGCAAAAGTCATATCAAGTTTCTTTGAAATTGAGATCGAACTATATATTTAAACCGGATAACCAACAAACCACTTTGATTTTCGTTCAAAAAAGTCAATTAAAACATAAACAAAATAATTGGTACAAAAAACGAGGAGAATACTTTTAATTTGATTGTATCTTTACTCTGAAAAATAAATTGTGTAAATTAAAAAGATTTAGATGGTTGGGCTGATAGTGACATATGGACTTGTCGTTTACCAGTTCACAAACAAATTGCAAATTTAATATGTACAAACTTTTTTTATGGAACGACAAATTGTATGTTAACCTAATAAAAAATAGTACTGTAAGTATTATATAAAGAAGTGCTTTAAGTACTTTTTACTGAATTTTAAAGTTAAGAACTAAAAAAGACAATCTTATTTTTTGCCCATTTATAAAGCATGTAACCGTTATCTGTCTGTTTCTCCAAAACTATTTAGTTTTAGACTATAGTCTCTTGAGAAAGTTTGATGCCAATACTTCAATGTATAGATTTATGGAATAAAAGACTTTGTTCATTTAAATGACATGTAACGGTTAATTGGCCGTTACTCCGGTACCGTTAGTCCGATTAGGCTGAAAATCAATTGGCTTCTTACCTGTCCCCCTAAGTACCTGTATACCAAATTTCAGGTCAATAGGTTAAGCCGTTTTTGAATTAGAGCGCTCACAGACATACATACAGACAAACAGACAGACGGAAGGACATGAAATGCAATCGCAATAAGAAGTACTAACGCACTTCTTAATAAATAGACCAAGAATATGTCAATGTGACTTTAGTCAGAAATTATTTCCTGCTAATAGATTTAGTAACACATTTTAGATAACAAAAAAATGGATATGCTCACATTTTTGTAAATTATTAGAGACCTTTTAAAGAATGAGTCACAATGTCAAAACTACTGTTCATTTGATAACTTTAGGTGTTTTTGCAAGAAGACGTTGATTACATTAAAAGGTTTACTTCGCTGATCGAACATAAAATAATATTTTAAACTGATGATGAGTTATATTATAACAACCAAGTAATTTCTAAATTGTGTACAAACGCCTGTTATCCAAATAAAATTACATTAGTTAGTAGATTGTTACATTTGTATTGCATATCAAATCAAACGTTGCTATTGCTTATAAAACGTGCGTGGATATCAACATATTTATGGTAACTGTAAAACTTTTACGAAGCTCAAATGGCAAAAGCAAATAAAGAAACTCAACTTTTTTACAAATCCTATCCTATGGAAATCACACATTTTTTGAAAGTATATTTCGACTTTGCATACCTACTATGTATTTGTCCTTTCCATATTAAATTTCGCCAGAAATATTTCTTGTGTGCTAGCTTTTGGCCTCAAAAAGTAACTTTGCTTCGAGCGTATTTTTAGTTTTATGGCTATCAGGCGAAATTCGTTTTTTTGCTAACCATGTCGACAAAAAAACTTCAAAGTATTACGTTGAACTAATACGTCAAATTTTGTATTTATTACAAAGGTGTATGCTATTAAAGAAGTTTTGGTTTAATTCAGACTACTTTTTAGCATTGCTTAATTTTCTCCAGATAACTGGGGAATATTCGGGTAAACTTGCTAAACAGCCCTTACCTAAACTTAACTTTTACAACAATTTTATTTCTGCAAATATATAACGGAAAGGCGTAAACCCAACGATACGGATTTACAAGTTTTGAGCGGGTTGTTGTTTATAACTCTGCCTCTGTAACAAGATGGGTGGTTTTGGGCCAAGCGGCCGGCTAAAGGGTGATTACTGTAAAGACAAGTGTAGCATTGTAAACTTGTTAAAAAGAAACACTTATCATGTCAAATTGACCTGGTAAATAACACATAATATTTTAATATTAAATGTCTCACCAAATGACAAGCTTGTAGTGTAATCGACAATGACAAGAAAGATGCCAAATTGTTTAATATATGCCATTTATGTATAGATTTTCAACCCATGTAGCAATAAGACCGCTTTGCTTATAAATGGTTGCATGAAATCGTTTACCATTTTTATATGTGTAAGATCGTACGGCGTATAAATTTTCCAAGCAAGTTTTCCTGGAATTTAATACAGATTACTTGTACAAGTACGCAAAAAACTAATAGGGTGACCAACATTATTCAGCCAGAACCACGATTTTATTCACTTAATCAAATTCGAGGAAAATATTGAAAAAATGTTAGTTGATTAAACTTCCTATCTGGATTTATGCATTTTTTTATAGTTTCTTAGAAATGGTGGCCAACGTCGAATATTTAAACCGGATAACTAACAAACCATATCAGATTTCGTTCAAAAAAGCAGTGAAATCCAAAAAAAATACTGAACCGAGTTGAAGGTTTTTATTTTATTGGTCCTGTATTTTGTATATTACCTTATGCGAACTAAAGGGAAGAGGCTTGCTTTGTCACATTTGTGTTAGTGAGTCATGTATAATGTACATGTTTGATAAAGAATAAACCAGTCCAGACCTGATGACTTTACTTTGCAACATTTTTACGATTTCTTCCAGTACTTTTAGCTCGATAAGCTGTTTTTAAATTATATTAAACCCGTTTTTTGTGCTCAACGTCATTGAACATTTATTGTTTGCACCCAGTAATAAATATTTATATTTTAATTTATTCATTTAGATGTTTGGGCTGATAGTGACAAATAGTCTTGTCGTTTATCAGTTACAAACAAATTACAGATTTTAGATACATATACATATTTTATGGAATGAAAAATTGTATGTTAACCTGGTTTAAATATATAGACCATGAATATGTCTTTGTGACTTACAATTAGTTAGAAAATATTTAGTGCTAAGAGATTTGGTAAAGATTTAAGAGAACAAGAAAATCATTATGCTCACATTTTTGTAAATTATTAGAGACTTTTTAAAGAATGAGTCACAATGTCAAAATACTGCTCATTTGATAACTTTGGGTGTTTTGCAATTAGATGTTGATTACGTTAAAAGGTTTATTTCACTTATCGAACATAAAATAACATTTTAAACTGACGATGAGTTATATTAAAACAGCCAAGTAATTTCTAAATTGTTGTACCAACACCTGTTATCCAAATAAAATTAGATTAG
>JAQFZH010004477.1:0-11915 GCA_034695485.1 Entomobrya nivalis
GTTACTTTTGTAAGCATTACTTAGCACCACACCAGCCAAGAGACAACTCGCGATCACAAATCGTATGGGTTTGAATTTAAGAAGGCTGGGTACAAATGGATCGCCTTGTTCCAGAAATATCTTAACAAAACCAAGCGTTTGGCGGAATATACTTATACGGGTAATTTTACTTGTAACTTTAATTGTGAACGTAACAGAAATAAGTACGGAAATTGCTATAACTATCCAAATTTTAATGTTAAAAACTGAAACGAATTCTAAGAAAGGTAGACTTTCTAAACCTTGAGCACCGCAGCTGATGAAATGAAGCGCACTAAGATTGTTTGGCATTTGCAAAACATGTGGTTGGAATTTCTCTGCAAAATTTATTTTCCAATATATCTGATGACTACGCTTAGTATTTCTCTCTACTGTGTGGTTTTGTAGTAAAGAGTTTATAACAAATGCGTACAAAATAACTAAACGACTTTGAAAATTAGCAGAAAATTCGAATGTTTTAAAAATTTCTCTTAGGCTGTAAGATTTTGTTGAGTATTGGGCGACATGGTAACCGATTTGATCAATAATTCTTCCTTCCGTTCCATCTGGATTAAAATAGCAAGTAAGTCTCTGATTTCTCGGCCCTGCTCCAGTAATTATAGTTTGATGTATAGATAATTCGTCCATATGTATTTTCCTACTGAGAAATCCAAAATCGCACTCAAAACATGGTACAACCACTTGCATGTCGACAATTTCGCAAAGTTTACTTCGATTTTCTCCGAACGAACAAACAACTTGTCCAAATAGATTTATGTCGGTATAAATTTGATAAATGAAACTTTTGTAATATGAATCATATTGCAGTTCATATATCCATGATGATACTATATCAGAATGGTACTTGTAAAATGGCTTTTCGTTTATAATTATACTTAACGGCAGTGGCTAAACTACGATGGGCCCGGCCCGGGAAGCAAATTTCAAGCATAAAATATTTTAATAATTACAAGTCTACATAGCAATTATTAGTTCCTATTAAATCAATAATTGGATTTACTTAGGAACGGAGCCTTATATTACACTAGATTAGAACTATAAAAACTTTTTCTCGACTTTTTTAAATTAATCATTTTGTATATAAGAGTTCAATAACCATACAAAGAAAATATTATCCATACAATTTAAACTATTTTATATATAACTGAAGGAAGGAATCAACATAAGAACTTAACGTATGGAAAAAAAAGAAACACCTATATTTATTGATTAACACCAAGATGTCATTAGAAATGAAAAATGAAATTTTTGAAGACGAAATCAAATTAATCCAAAAATGTAGGACTTTATTTTAAACTGCTTAAATAGAGTAATACCCTGAAACGACTACGTCATTCTTATAAATATTTTACGAATTCTTAGGGAATCAAATATAAAAACTCCGAAATTGAAGACGAATTCTTTAACAATCGAATACGATTTCTTTAACAATCGAATACGAGTTACTTAGCATTCGAATACGAGTTACTTATCATTCGAATACTAGTTAATTAGCATTCGAATACGAGTTACTTAGCATTCTAAAAAGAATTCCTTGGCATTTCCATACAAATTACCTAGAATTAGAATAAAAATTCGTTTGAAATTGAAGACAAAATCCTAAAATATTGAACTTGAACTGCTCTGCATGCGAATATTAGTTACTTAGTATTCAACAAAGAATTGCCCAGCATGAGCATACGAAATACGTTGGAATTGACTGCAAATTCCTTTAAAATTGAATACAAATTCCTAAAATATTCAATACAAATTTCTAAGCATTCGAAGGCGAGTTACTTAGCATTCGAAACAGAATTCCTTAGCATTTGCATACAAATTACTTAGCACTCGCTTACGAAATAGACTACAAATTCCTTAAAAATTGAAGACAAGTTTCCTAATAAATCCAATGAAAAACAATTCAAAATCTGTCAATAATCCTCAGAAATAGCCAATGGTATCTGCAGTAATTGAATGAATGTAATCGCATTTACAATTTTTAGAAATCTTACAAAGGTTCTTTAGACTTTCTAAAACAAGAACTGCCGATATCCAATGAGCATTTAATAAATATTTGTATGATATTTATTTAAAGATCAAATATGTATTCCTCATAAATTAAGAATACGTTTCTTAAATCAAACTTATTTTCTTCACACCTGATTTGTATAGTATAAATTAAATATCATTCCTCACGTCAATTTTTAATTTGTGAGGCTCGAATCATGAATATACTCCTTAAAACATCGTATCATCTTTTCCCAAGTAAGTTGATTATACAGTCATCAATATAATCTATACCTCCTTCAAATATCTCTACGTTCAAGGTTCAAATATAAAATCTAACAGGCAGAGCAAGACTTTAATCGAAAGATTAACACATTTTTAATTTGACGCCATTTAACATGCTTTAAAACACATGTTTTTGTTCTATGGTCTTCGTGGTAAAAACTCATTTGGCTTTCAGGTTACGAGTTTGAATCTTTAATCAATTTTTAAACCGGTCATGAATGCTAGTAATTCGAATTCAACGTTATAAACGGAGTATGGTGACAAGAAGCAGTAAATAAATGTAGTTTTCAAATGATTTTATTGGTTCGTAAGGAATTTTTTCACAAATCTCACATCTAACCTTAGTGTCAAAATAATCGATATTTTCTGTAAGTTTCCAAGTATTTGAATCAATAGGGCAATAATTTGCTTCATATTGGACGAATATAATAAAATTTGTCCGGACAAATTCTGGCTTCATGACAGGTTTTTTGGTTTATATAATTTCAGTCCTAAAAATTAACTAGATTTTATTTGTAAATTATTGACAGTTTGTAAATATTGGAATATTAAATATTGCTATCAAAATACTTGACACGATTCCACAACATTATTTTTCCCGACGATCGGACTTTTTGAAGTTAAATCAAACAATTCACCGGGCCCGGCCCCTTCGGGGCCCGGCCCGGGAAGCAACTTCCCTCTGCTTCCCTCGTAGTTTAGCCCCTGCTTAACGGTGGTATACTACTCGGAATCATGTCGAACACTGCACTCTCTCTTTGGATCTCGCGATCAAATATGTGATTATGTTTACCAGCTGCTAGCATATGTTCTGGTAAAAATAGGCTAATTTCTAACTGACATTGCCAAAGTTTAGAAGCCACTGAGAATTTCTCCAAGTTCAAACAAGTGCAATGACCACATCTCACGTTTGTAACGCTTTTATGAGGAATAAATCCTATATATAGGCTAGATATTAGACATGGATACTCTTCATAATGGTATTCGTTTTCGTAAGTGATATTGCTTACAATCGACCGCATTTCATGTGGAACCCATATCAGACTTGAAACTACGCGCCACTTTCTTTGCTCTTTTATAACCAGCGTAGCATATTTAGAGCGTCGAAGCATTAGTGGAAATTGTAAGTTAGAATTAATATTTATTCCACGGAAGTTGTTTACAACCATAAAACAGCCAGCTTGACCAAATGCATTGATGACGATATTTAAATTTCTAATTAGTTCATATGATTTTTTCAGAGTTTTTAAGTATTCTCTGTATCCATGTTCAATACGATCTCGTTTTGTATTAGACGACATTGGAGAATCAAACACCTTGAAGTCTTCTGCCTTTGAATTTAGATTAAACGGTGTTATTTTTACTTCATACCAATTAGAAATCGGTTCGCACAAGCTTCCAATACTCCAAATGAGCAGGGGACAAGCAATGGTGTGGAAAATGCGGATCATTTTAGATTATCAATTAGATATATCAATCAATATTATCAAAATTTTAGAAATTTATATCAGTTATGCGCTAAACTTTCTATATTTTTGGCAATTTATAGTCACAATTTTGTTTCGATTTGCTTGATTGAACAAAAGGGATTATAGTTATTTAGTAAACAGCAGCTAATACTAGATTCGATTTTTGTAGTTTAATTAGAACGTATGCTGTCTTTAAATATATAGCTACACTCCTATATAGCTCCAAATACAATTAAGAAATTGTAAATTGATAATAACTGGGCTTTGGCTTAACATGTATTGCTTATATAAAGCTGGATAAAGTAGATTATATATTATACTTTTGAAAATTAATTTGTTTAATATCAATTAATGTGATTGGATTTTTTTCAGTTTAAGCACTGATACTGGCTTTTCAAGAAAAATAAAATATCTTGCAATATAATATAATTATAGTTAATGTTTTTTTTTTAATTAACCCACCACTCCAGGAAACTTTAGTTGCAAGATTTTCTTACAAACATGCCTGTTTCGAACAAAAATACGAAGTCGAGATTTTTTTGAACTTCACAACTTGGAATACGAATGCGTTCCAATCAACCGAGGTGATTATACGAACAAGAAGCATATATCCTATGGTTAAATTTATAGCTATACTGCACTCTTACATTGCTCGAAACGCAATTAAGAAATTGCTCTTCGATAAGTTCTAAGCTTGGCTTTCGTAATCTCAATTACTAATATGTAAGTATATTATATATTTTTAATTTATTAAATTTAACCACATTAGCTGTATTGAATTTTTCAGCTGAAGCTTTTATGCTGGCTTTTGAAGAAGCATAAAACATATAATATCTTACATCTAACTTACCATAATTTTAAATAAAGAAAATAACACAAAACAGCAGGAATTCAGATGTACTGGGTAATATTTTTAAGATTTAATTTCGAAAAAAATAATTAGACAACTAGAGAATTCAATTAATATTTGCTAAACAATTTGAAACACACATATCATCATGCAAATGCACGTAGTATGTAATACCTTAGGATTTAATTGCCGATGTCAGGTTAGGATATGCATAACTCATCACTGCTTGCCTTTTGGCTTTGGAACACAAGGAATATATATATGGGTTCCTTTGAGCAAAGCACTAAATTTTCCAGAAAGCATTATTCCAAAATATTTATTGTACTCAATTTAAACCATTTGACTTGATACAAAGATCAGTAATTAGTCATGTAAAATGACGTAAAAGCATTAAATTAAAAGCTCTTTCACGATTGGTTATCAATATTATTTGATAAGGTAGCAATAATAATTATTATAAATTTTACGTCAAGTTAGTTAAGCATTTAACCTTTCAATTCCACGTTCCGTACACAAAATAAAAAGTTCAATGGACACCCGAATGTTATTGAGATTAGAAGCTGGATTTTCTAAAAATTTAAGCCGTTTAGTATGATTGTTGTGGCATAGCCAAAAATGAAGTCAAAGGATTTAACACTAAACAATAAAAGTAAGTTACTTACTTAAGCAAAAGTATATTGACAAGAATTCCAAAGAAGAAGTCAAAGAAAGTTATTGGCGTAAGTCTGTCAAAGAAATTAACCGAGCCAATCATAACCTTCAATGGTTCAAGCGAACGTACAAGTTTTGCACACACCTTCCTATCGTGTTTCGTATCTAACTGGACGTTTTCTGTTCGAAAGGCCTGTAATGTTTGACTAGAGTCATCATAAATCCCTCCGAATATTCCGTAACCAACCGTTATGCAAATGACGCATTGACATGTCGCAGATCCTAAAATGACAAACTGTGGAATGCTCATTGCGCTTTTCACCGTTAAAAACGCAAACGATGGAATAACAAATGCACACCCAACGATAAACAGTAAAATGGATGTAAACAAATCTTGATTCACTCCATTAAAAAAGCACATCATAAGTTTAAGCTTTCTATACATTTGTATCATTTCAAGGGTGCTAAACCGATTATTTCGATTTGTGATCAGAACCAATATGTTACGTAAATAGTATCGTATGCAAGACGCGACCACAAAATAGAATTGGTAACAGACGAAGAAATGATTTGCCAATAATTTTGTCAATGCCCATGTAAACAGAAGACAACAGCAAGCCCAATACCAATTAGCCAAGGAACCTGCTAAAGTAAACCCAATCGATAAATTGACATGCTTCTTGTTACATTCTTCCAGAATCCAAAATCCAGGTGCAAATGGAACACAAGGTTGAAGCCAAAACCGTATAGCCAAACACGGAATAAGGACGGGTGTGTAAATGGCACATATTTGAAAGCTTTTTAGAACCAGTAGAAAGCTACGCTTAGGTGTGTATGCCTTGAGGTAGCCGCCTACAAAACGTTTAGATAATACGTTTGTTAATATTTTCAAATTCCATTTCAATTACAATAATTTAATTTCTTACCTTCAATTAGTTGTTGCTCCAATTTCACAAGAGAGTTGAATAGCTCCACTACTTGCGTATTTCTTGAATAGTAGACATATAACGATCCAAGATACACGGATGTAAGTGAAACAAAGAAAACGCCCTCATACAATTCCACAATTCTAAATTTGTCTCGAAATGCTATTAGCTGTACTAATACGGCGGCATACATTAATACTGCAACTGCACATTTACATATCAACTCGAATTTTAAAGTTTTCGAGCTGTTAAATTTCAGCTTGTAGGAGGCTGGATCAATGCTGTACAAGTATGAGCCAAAGAAGTTGAATAGTCGAAGGTTGACGACAATGAGTTTTATAAACCCTTTTGTAAACAGCATTTTGACTACTGTACTCTTTCAAAATTCTCAGATTTATGTCTTGAATTTACGAATATAGCTGTTTTCTGTCTTATTCAATGCGCTATTTCGTCTGCGATTTTTAGCTTTACTCCTTTGTGTAGAGTTTAAGGTAAGTTTCAACTAAACTGTTAACGTATGGATATTTTTTCTTAATATTTGGAGGGGAAACCAAGAGAATATTTGTACAATTGTTTTAGTTCAAAGTGTAGGTGTGCGACTGTTGATACTATAGTAAATTTAAAATGGAAAGTGGGTTGGCATCAGGTTTTGTGTATTTAGGAAGAAATCAAGTCATGTCACATCCTATCATTAAACGTTTCACGTTGTTTTGAAAACATTGAAAGGGTTATTTATTAAGCATTAAACTACGACTAAAACATAAATTATTCAAACAAATTGTCAAATATTCGGGCTACGTTACGGTTTTGGAATGTTTTGTGTTGGCAATGGAATTGTTTTGGGTTCAGAAAGAAGCATGCGATATGTTGTAAAACCGTTAAAATTCAATAAAGATCACACACACTAAAAGGCATGTTTTGGGGGGAATTCTTCAAATGACATTAAATTTAAGCTTAAGCAAAACCAAGTTGTTATGTCTATTATTCTCGTCGTAAACAGTGTAATTTGCAAATCCAAAGTTTATTATGTCAAATCTAGGAATTTACTGTGGTTTTGCAACATGAATTATGAAACATTTATGTCAGACACAAATAAAACATTTATAGGTTTGAGGAACAATTTTAAAAATTGCCAGAAGAGTTACGTTTACACGGATCGATATATACGAACAGAATAATAACATGTTATTCCAAAAGCTGTTGTATAAGTAGAGCGGGAAAATGACCTAACGCGGAAGTTGAATTATAGTTTTAAGAAGTTTACCCTTTTTGTGTAATATAGATCGACTGAACTGTTATGTTGATTTATATTTTATGAAAAGGGGCATGTTGATTCTATCCTTGGGATAAACACTATAAAATACTTAATTTTAAATGGAAAACGTAAACTAAAATCTTAAAACGCCTGTGTACACGTTAACTAAAATCTATATTTTATTGTTTTACCAAAGTCATCATGCATTTCTATCTTGACATTTCATAACTTAAATAAGTCGTAGTTTCATGATACGAATTTCTTTGTGTAATTGTATGTGTATATTTCCATGCAAAGTAAAAACTTTGCATTTTTTGAGTCTCATTAGAAATTGATGTACTTAAAATTTAATTTCGACTGTTTCTTTTAAATAGGCCTCAAATTTCATCCATTTTTCAACAACTGCAAAAATGGATAAGCGCAAGTTAACGATGAACTGATTGGTTAATTTGTTTGATAATTTCCATTCGATAATGTATTTTTTCAGAAATATGCCAATAAATATATAATTGAAAAATATGAAGATAAAAATATAACATTTATAAATTGGCATTTTTGTATAATTTGTGAGTTGTTTACTGGTATATGTACAGTCCCTCAAATTGCAATGTTTAATAGCTACTGGCCTGCAGCTTTGATAACCCAATAATTAGCTATTAGAATCCAGCATTATTATTTCTAAAACAGTAAACAAAACGAGCATTATCTTTCGAAGTGGTTTTCATATGACTTGGGAGTAAGATTCAAGAAATGTGACAGAATTCAAAATAAATGAACTACTGGATGAAAAGCCTTTGCCATGAGTTAAATCAATAAAAACTTGATGTGCAAACAGTAAAAGAAGAACACATTAGACCGAGAACCGTAGAAGGTCTAAATATGCGTATTCAGTTATGAGTTTGTTGAAAGCAACTAAATTAGATGCAATTTCAAAGAGTTTTTATCAAACAACTATCTGATGTTCTCAATATACGACCAGATGGGTGGAATTAGGTGATCTACTTTTAAATTACCTCTTGTAATATATCATCAATATACCCAATATTTTTTTCATAAATGCCGTATGTTTATGTAACCCAAGCTTCACTAATACCAAATGTATACTTTTAAATGTATTTACTTCTAAAATTCACAAGTCTTTGTTGTTGTAATGTGACATTTTTGGAATAAAATGGGCAATAAAAGTTATAGCCTTGGTAAAATATAATTCAGCGGCGCAGCACAGTTGTAATTTAATCAGGTAGTCCTGCTAATGATACACACATTTTGTTAAAATAATTAGTGTCTTGTATAGTCATTAATTATTATGATAACTGACTAATCCAACTATGTTTTCAAACCTTCAATTACTAAGTTTTTTTCGCAAAGGATAATCTGTCTGTAATGCTTTATATAAAATAATAGTTCGTGTAGCATTCCCCGAACAGCCACTTTAGTTTCAAGCAGATCACGTAGTTACTGCTGAAGTATTGGTTACATATGCTATTTATAACCAAAATAATGCCTTTGCTTTTTTCATTTGGCTGATTTTTCCCGCACTGTTTTTTCTTTTGTATAATTTGTTTTTGTAGCTAACCTGTTGTTTAACTAGATTTAACTTCAACTTATACTTAAATTTAAACAGTGCATTTAAACATAATTAGAAAATCGTTTCAAAATTGAACAACCCTTGTTATATTTTGCATGTGGCGACCAGGTTCATGAATAATAGTTTTACAGAGTCAGGTCCGTATTACTTTAATTATATAACTCTTGCCTAACGAGAAACATATAATTTCAAGGTAAATTCTATGTCAAACCTTATAGAACAACTCCGTATAACACACAATTTAAACAGCACATTAAGTATTTTTCCCAAGTTCAATCATTGACCATACTTATTTCACATGGATACAGTTACATTTTAACCTTTCCAAAATGCCATCACATCTTGTGTTTCGAGGCTACCAACTACATCAAATGTTAAATAATTACCAACTTCCCGGATTTCCAATTCGTTGGTGTCACCTAAAAACTAAATGGGAAATTTCAGAACACAAAACTAAAAATAGATTCTTAAAGGTTTCCATAGCTGTTAAAGCACTATCAGGAATTTCCATGTGCTACATAATATTCTTAGCTTTTCATTTTCCTCATAATTTTCATATAGTGCACCAATTTGTTCCTGTCATGACAGCATGTTTTATAGCAATGTCGATCCTTATAGACTTGATATTTCTTTTGTATGCGGCAGAGATTATTGGTAGCTGCAACTGGTGTATTAAATCAGAAATAATGCAGTTTTATCGTGAAATGGACTTGTACTTGTCAAAGACATTTAAATTGGATGAAATTCAAAGGAAAATCAAACTAATCAAATATACAGGTATTTAAACTAAGATTAAATTTTGCCGCTAATTTTATTAAGAAATTAAAATTAATTGATGTATTTTGCAGATAAAGTGGGACATCTAACTGTTAACTTCTCAATAACGGCTTGTTTATTTATTGGTGCAGTAGTTATTTTTGTCGTTGTATTTGGTTGGGACCCAATACATATATTTATATTAGGAACCAACGAAAGTTTACAATTATTTAGCACTGATGTTATCGAAAAATACAAAACTAGTATAATTGGAAAAGTTGTACGTTTTATATTGTGTCTGTTATTTGCTCAAGCTGTTATGACGAGTGTTCGAACAGTTTTAATTATTGGGTTTACAACAGGAGCCTCTTACATAGCTTTACAAAATATTTTAATAAACAACCGCCCAAGTAAACCTTCTGTAGACTTATATAAACAGCTGATTGTTATAAGGAATGTGTTAAGAAGTTATGAGAAATGTGGAATAACTTGCATCCTAACCGGTGGATTCGTATTGATGGTTTTGTGTATAATTGTTGCGCAAATCGGAGTTATCCTGAGAAACCCAATTATTGTGGCTTCAGCTTCAATACTTTCGGCAATTATATTTTTCGCTATAGTTTTAGCTTTAAAAATCTGCTGCTCTGTTAATGACAGGTCATTAAAATTATTAGGTAAGTGGAGACGAGAAACGGGAGTTATGTTGAATAGTGGTTATTGGTCGAGAGTTATCAAAAGTTGTAAGCCATTAGCTGTTCCGGCTGGAGATGCGGGTATTGTGAATAAGGAGCTGAGAATCCATTATTTACATTCAGGTTTGGGATACATTGTTAACATTTTAGTGACAATGAAGCAGTTTATTGAACAGATTTAAATTGATGTAAGGAAATCGAGTATGAGCAGATTACCCCTACTAATCAATGCATTAAGTTTGGTGTTTGATAATAAAACACACTTGACTTTGAGGTTTTCTGCAATGTTATGAAGTTCTTCATAAATATTCTTCATGTTATATTGAACTTTTGATGATTTTTTATATTAGGAACTGGTAATCCTCTGCTGACGGTTTTGAATGTATCTTGGATTACTCATTTCTAATGTGGCATTTGTAGCAGCGTAAATTAGTCTAAAATTTATAAATTCAAATAAAGATGGTAGTATTAAAACATGCAAGTACAAAGATTACATTTATATTAATGACAACCTTGTCACATAATTTGTTAGTTTCATTTTGCCAAACTATTTGTCTTCAGATGCAATCGTGGGTAAACAAGCATTTTTTAAAGTTATATGAAAGTGTGACTCGTATTTTCTCAGTCGTTGCCAATTACAACCATGATCTAAGTTTTTCCAATATGATCCATATATTCAATTTATAAAATTGCATTAATTTCACAAACAACTCTTAAAGAATGCAAAATCCAACTTTCGAAAATTTACATTTTATTCAAAAATGTTGTTTATACGACACAAATCCAAAATGGCAACACAACAACCAATTAAACTTTGTCGAAACCTTTCCAATGCTGTATTGCATTTACCTCGAGGTTAAATCTCTTTTAAATTACGTGCTTTCTAAATTAATAACCACGTCAGTTTTATCACCTTAAAACGCAGCGAAAGGTTAATATACCACAGGGTTCAAATTCTTTCAAGTTCAAAGTTTTTTTCCTTGTCACCGAAATATTCTTGATATAGTAAGGGTCAGTGCATTTTATAACTTTAGAATCATATTTTGTCCATCTTGTTGTGTATGAAAACTTTGTGTTGTATTAACATTCGTTCATTCTTCACCACACAAGAAGCACACTTTGATGCGACCAGTTTCTCAAAGAGAATTACGAACTGAGTAGCATGGTTTCTCAACCGAAATACGTGGGAGACTATTGAAGTTCGTTCATTCTTCGCCACTCTTATTGCAAACTTTGATTCGAGAATTTTATCGATGGGAAATACGAACTGACCAACATCGTTTCTCAACCGAAATACGTGGGAGACTATTGAAGTTCGTTCATTCGTCGCCACTCATATGGCAAACTTTGATTCGAGAATTTCTTCGATGGGAAATACGAACTGACCAACATCGTTTCTCAACCGAAATACGTGGGAG
>JAQFZH010004478.1:0-11915 GCA_034695485.1 Entomobrya nivalis
TTTTTTTGCTTTTCTCTGTTATACTGCTGGGCGTCTTTTGCCTAAATTGCGTCCTACAGGAAAACGAATCTGTGTCGTCGTACATGACGCATCACATCAAATCAAGTAGAAATTTCTTTTTCTTCATACACATCTTATGTCTGTATACTACTGACTTGTATTTCCTTAACTTGATTATACTCTTTTTACATCAACTTTCTCCTTTTTGCTTAGAGGATACATAATCTACAAATGTGTGATTATATGTGTGGAAATTCAGACAGAATCCAGTAAGAATAGACGACGATAAACAGAAAGTATTTTCGCCTTGTTTGGTATGTGTTTCAGAGAAACAGGGGAAAAAAGTTGATCACTGAATCTATCTCGGATTTAGAAATAAAGACGGTAACGGGTATACACACAAGTTAGCAAACAAAGATAAACTAAAACAAAATTCAAGACACCTTGTATCTTGGACCCTTTGACGAAAGGGCCTCTCGTGCACAGTATTGCCCTATTTGCTTATCAATATCACGATTTTTCTCTCGTAAACTTTTATTTTCTAAATAACTATGTTCCATGTCTTATCTAAAAATATGTGAAATAAACTTGTTATTTTCTTTGTACGAATGGAACATCCAGCCAAAAAGCAACCATTGAGAAAAAATTCGGAAGGAAACTTATGCACTGAGATTTTTGCCCACATTATGTGTTCCATGATGGAGAACCCGAAGGTTTGAGAAAATGGGCGAAAACTTCAAAGATGGCGGATATATTTCATCTAGGTATGAATATGGATGTGGCATGCACCACCAATATATTCATCTAGATCAGATCAAATTCCTATCAAACTATTAGACGAAAAGAGAAGAGCAAAGAAGACAGTATTTTACTTTGGCTCATCCAAGCTTATCTCCTTCTCAAAAGTTATTGACATGGCGTGGCCATCGGTACTGTACAAAACTTTGTACTGAAAAGAAGAAAATAACAAAATGTAGTAGAATTTTTTACCTTAGTCATCATCATCATGATCTTTCTCATGTTCTTCATAACTTTTATCTTTCTTTTTTATTTGTATAATGGTAAGTGTTCAGAAAGGAATGATGCTTGAAGTTCAGAAGAAAAAATATGTACACACATTTTTATATTATTATGACCTCGCGTAGACCAAAGAAGATTCCGGGGATATGCATGAAAACTGGCTCGGTGAATTTTCGGTAACGAAAAAACTTTCTGTTTTCCTTCTTCTCAGAAAAGGAGAAAGGGAAAAAACTTTCCTTTTTCAATTGCGCTACTTTGTACGTATATTACTGTATAATATACATAATGTGATGTGATCTCTTTCTTTCGTCCTCCCTCTCCACTGAAGTATGCGTCTGGTCTAAACTGAAAGCAGAGTAATGCCGATGAACATTTAACCAGAATTTCTTTTTTTAACGAATGTAAAAAAAATCTTGAAGAAAATTGGAAGTTGGAATGCGGCCATAAGGGCAGTTGGCGGTGAATAGATGGATACACAAACCCGATTTTTGTATTCCTTGCAGAAAACTAGTGCGTGAATAAGGAGAAAAGTAATCTAGTGAAAATTCTGAAAAATGTGGTGGTACCTTCGATCATGATGTAGTAGTGATATTGATGATAGTTGGTAAAAAACGACATTGAAAAAAACAAGCACTTGGGTAAGCTAAACGAAGGAGTCATAGTCATGATATATCCTTTGAAAAATGATTGAAGATAGTCGATTTCTCTTTTTTAGTAGAAGAAAGAACACACATCACACCTTGTGAAGAAGAGGAGGAAGCTTTGGGATATGTATTTTTTGCATGCGTTGGTCGTTCATGTAGCAAAAATAGAACTTGATGATGGTCGGGTTCTTCCACAAGAGGAGTAAAGTAAATAAATCATCATCATCTTCATACCAAGCAACTTTTGATACCAATCTATCCAGCTTCATTCAACCAAGTGAGTTGTGAGCTCAGCCGGGATCAGTGTAACACACACATACACGATGATGATATTATTGATGTGGATTTGATGCATACATGATTGGCCACGTGAATGAAAGTAAAAAATAACATGCTTGGCTTGTACCTTGTAACAAAAATCTTTTCTCAAAGCGGCATCACTTGTCTTCTTCGCGACATGGGAAATTTTTCCAGGATACTCCCACTTTCCCTTTATTCAATGTTGACTGCTGATGATCAGTCTCACAGTTTGAAAATGAGCTTGTCTTTGCCAAAAACTGCTGTAAATAGAAGTAAGTTAATAACACAAAGTTTATTCAACCGCAGCGGTAAAGAGATATTGAAACGTCAATCACCAATAAAATGTTAAAACAACGCATAATTTTTGGTATTTCATTATTTTGTGCACATAAATATATTCTGCATTTGTGTTCAGTTGAAATTTAGTTGTAAATAAAACCGGTAAACCAATTGGAAAAGTTTTAAGTTTGGTAAGCGCTGTCAATTATTTCTAAAATTGCAATTTGAGCTAATTTGAGCTAAGTTTAGCGTCGTATATCAAACAAAATACAAATTAGACATTTAAAAAATGAGGTCATATTTCAGAAACTACTGAGTTTTATACCATAGTTTCATGACAAAATTTGGTCACGATACTTAAATCTATCGATTGGTGCAATATAAATTTTTGCCCATTCACAAAATATGTAACCGTTAATTGGTTGTTACTCAGGTAACAGTCAACCGATTTGCTCCAAAATCAATTTGGGTTCCTCTTTGGTACTTTCGTGTAAATTAGTTAAACTGTTTGAAAGATAGAGCGCCCACGGACCGATGGACAGACAGACTTTTTTCTCTCACCCTCCATCGATCATATAAAGTTTTATCCTAAAACTTAATAATTACTTCATGTTTTCCAGTTATCACATCATTGATGTCCATCTTACTCTTTCGCAACATTTTTATGCTGGAATCTGCGCCAGTATTTTTTACTTCCAGTAAACGTTATGAAAGGGAAGAAAACAATTCAGAGGTGAAATTCCTGAGTCTTCTTGGGATAAGTGTAAGCAATAAAAAGAAGAACACATGAAGTACATACAGCGTCCAACCAACAATTGAAATTGTATAACGGTTACAGTAACATTTTCATCCATGCATATTGTAGCAACTGACAGAAAAAAGAACGTAGAAAGTGCTCACTCCTTCCGCTTTGTAATCCTTAGTGTTCTTCTGAAATTGAACGGAAAAGCCTGACTTGAATCCTAAATTAAGGCGTTTATACTGTAGTGTGCTACGTGTAACACGGCCACACTGTTCAAAATTCAGGAAGAAAAGTCACACGCCTGGTGTACAATGCATTTCTTGGTGTGTAGTACACAAACCAAGGTGAAACCACAAAAGACGAGTCTTTTTTTTTACTAAAGTTGTCATTCCGTGGCTGTTCTATTGTGCCCAAACTATGCTACTACTATTATCATTTTCTTTGTCATATTTGCAAGGCATTACGATTATAAGAAATTCAGATGTGTTCTATCTTCACTCTCAATTTCAAGGTTGCAATCTTTGTGCCCGAAGAAATTTTAAATGTACGATGATGGTATGCTGCTGGGTTCTCTTCCCGCATAGTTGTCTTTGAACTCATTTGTATAAAAATAGACATACAGTTTTTCCATACCTACACCAATTCTTTGAATAATATGAGCTTACAGATACTAAAGCATATTTTTATTTGTGTGTATTAAACTTGAAAGAAGTCTAAAATACATTAAAATGATGGTTTGTCATGTCGTAGCCATAATACATATATGCCATGTTTTGTATGCAATGGAGAATGCTATAATGCACTTAGAACGACTTATTTTCCTGTGTAAACTGCTGCAAGATAGAAGTAACAGAAAAATGTGTACCCAGTGAATAAAGAGAAGAATGAGTGAGGAGTAAAGTATCCGTGGTATCTTTAAATGATTATGTTGATGACGACGATGATGCGATCCCTTATCTTATGTGTCTTGTTACGTTTACGTTATTATACTCCTCTGCAACATTCTGTAACACTGGTGCTTTTATAACTATCGGTAATTTTTAGTGCAACTTTATCCAGCACCATTACTATTGTGTATTACATTGGGAAATGACTGCTAGCAACTAGCACCACATTTTCATTTCATCAGCAGCAAAATAAGGAAAACAGTGGTTGAGTTGAGAAAAAAAAACGCTCAAATATAATGACTTCTGCTTTCTCTTGCAAATGTTCCTAAGGATGACTATGTACTATGCAAGAAAGTGAAAGAATGAAAAAATGGCTTAGGTTTTCCTCATTTTTTTGGTAAATGAAATGCATAGCGTTATCATCATCATTTTCCCTCTTCTTGGGCGATGATAATGATCATAATAATCATCACCATTTCTCTTCTAGAACTTGCTTGTCCTCCCTCATTGTAATCACTATCATTCTCATTATAGCATGCTCATTGAAAAGAAACTGGTATGGAATTCAGAAAAAAATAAACATTTCTGAAATATTCACTCGTTGTAACATAACATGACACACAAAGCAGCAATTCAAAACGACGAATTACTCTAGAATCTTCTTTATCACTTTTGGGCTAGAATTCTGTATTTTTTTCCAAATAGTACATGATTTTTCAAGCATCCTACACATTTCTAATAATCTTTCGACATTCGATACAAAAATAACATTTTTAGTTTAGTACCAGCCGGTTACATGTCGATGTGTCATGAAATTCCAATGCTCTTTTTTATTTGTTCTTGTAGTAAAAATTACAATAACTTGATACAATGGAGCAAATAAGAAAAGTTGAAGTAGGGCGGAAAAATAGAGAAGAAAAGCAGTCTCATAACTTGTCTTTCATTTTATTTACGCGTTTCGGAGGCTGGCTACGGTGATCATCAACTTTGCACAATAACATGATCATGATCAATGTTATATTATCATTACTATCATTTGAGGTTATACAGCCACCACAAAACAAATAACAATGCTTAAAAGCACGTCATATTATACACTTCGATAGAAATTTCGAGATAATATGGATCATCCTGATGATAATACGACCATTTCGTGTACTCTTACGTTAGTTATCCTTTTTTACGTTCTTTTATTTCTTTTATATATCTTTGCTGAGGGTGATACAATTTTCTAAAAAGGAAGGAATAAATGGTATACTAAAAACAGCAAAGAAAGCAAAAGTGCAAGAAGTTTGTAGTAAAAAGGAAGGCAGAGAGAAATCGCCATCATTTTCTCTTTTCTTTCTCTCTTTTTTTATTCCCCTCCTCCCCGTCGGCAGCTCATCATATCATATCATAACTAATGTTCATTATTACTGTTCAATTCAGTGAGAGTCTTTCTGTCAGATTTCCTATTTTTCGTGTAGACAGATTTGATATTATTGGTAGTGTTACATGTACGACTATGTGGCAGCTACACATTCCAATCGTCATCACCATCACATGATGATCATCTTTCAGTCGTATAAAGTATCTTTTGTAGGTATTTTGCTAAAATCCACTGTGCTACTGGCTAGAGAGAACAGAAGAGAGCAAACCTACTAGTTTTTATGACCAGAGGAGGCGAACGGAGAGAATAAAGACGGATATCTTTTTAACTCTTATTCTCATCCTTTTATCATCCCATATCGCTCTTTCTTCTTGTCTCTGTTATCGCTTTGGAAGATGATGTGTATACATATATGTATGTGTGTGTACATAAATTTATATTATATAGTATCAACGGCAAAAACGAATGTATCGAAGAATATCGTATAGCTGTTTGCTGGTGATTGTGATGATGATATGGTCGCAGTAGCTTTATTTTTTAGGTCTTCTGATATTCCTCCTCCTTTCCTCACATGGCTTTTGTGTTCTTGAATAATTCACGAGACTTACCGGAGCCCCACTGTGTTTACGACGGTAGTAATAAAAAAGACCGGCAGGCACAATGAGTAGAAAGTATAGTAGCATTGGTGGTAGTACAAGTTTTAGATATGTTCCAATAATATCAATGTAATATTCTTGTCGTTTTGACTCTCTGAGTCTCTTTCCTCAGGTTCGTGTGTGGGACATGTATGTTAGTATTATACGACTCGTACGATACGATTACTATTACTACTACACTTTACTTTCACTAAAAAGATTGAATCTATTGCTTTTCATTGATGTCGTTTTTACTGTCTTTGTGAGCTGTTGGCTTCGTCATCATCCTGTGTTTGGGATATTGCTTTCAATATAAAACAACTCTATAGAGGTACACTTTGAAACTTTTTAAAGCAACTCGCAGCGTCGACCACAATGAATAGTTTAATTTTACCCCTGTAATTATATAAAGAATACAGATAACACAAAAGTAGAAAATGGAACGGAGTAGTTAGGCGGGGTGGTGGAGGGATTCAAAAGGTTGGTGTAATATCTACTAGCACCAATTCCACTAACACTTGTGAAAAATACTGACTAACGTAAAAAAAAAGTGAAAGTGAACCCAAACCTTTCTAAACATATCAGCAGAGCATTGACAATGGCTATAGAAATAGAAATAAAAGGATATATTATGGTTAAAAGGGAAAGTAGAGATTTATTTTACGTAAAAACAAGAGAAAGAAAGACACAACCTGAAAAAGAGTTTTATGTCTGTAATCATGACTCATAAAAGTTGTGTCAGCTAAATATGTACAAAAGGGGGATAGGAGATGGATAAACTAAAAAGGTATAAAATGAGAGATGCATGCACACACGTAGATTTTAAGTTAAAGCAGTATTCGTGACATGGAATGGCTGAAAGGGAAAACGACCCAGTTTTACAGTTCATAATCAAACGTACAGACACAGACTTTTACAGTCAAAAGGGAAATGGCTTAATGCCCGCGACTGGCTTAAAATACACACCCAAAACTCAATCCTTTCGCCTGGGAGCAAGATTTTTTGAGTGAATGAGTAAGTGAGGTTAGCAATTCTCTCGGTGTATATAGCATGTTGAAAGGATTACTTCTTCGAAATGGTGTACATTTTTCTTTTATGATCCATTGGAAAGGAAAAAAAGAGAGATGCGGAACTAGTAGTAGTGTCAGTGGATTTACTAGATAGATATTTGATTTTGCCCTTTGGCTAAACTTACTTCTGCTTCTGACAAAATGTGTTTACGTGCTAAATTTCTCAAACATTCTACATAATAGTGTTGGGTTGCATATTAATGGTAATGTGAACGTCTCCGGTGACAAACATGTTAAGGGTATGTCAAAACAACCCTTTCAACTTCTATGCCGGAAATGGCATGGTAGAAGTAAGAAGAATTTGTTTTAACTTGTTATGCTAGCTTTAGTTACTGACTTTTAACTTTGTTTGAAATCCTGAAACTAAAATCATTTTTATTACAACAATAAGCATTTTATTCCTACCGTTTTGCAAAATGTCAATCTTACATTGTAAAAGAGCCCAAATAAACATTTTAGTCTAGTTTTATAAAATAAAGTTCTATTAATTTTAGTTTTACTTCCACTTGACAAAGTGGTATCTAGCATCAACCCAACACCTCACCACCATAATTTTACAACTAAACTTGACCTAAAGTCAAACGTTACGTGGGGCAAAACTTAATTAATTGAGTAAATGGTCACTGTCGCTATATTACCGTGTCGGGCGGTCAAGATTATACAATTTAAGTACAAAATTTATTGAGCACTTCCCTTTTGTGTCTTATGTTGCCCTGGCTGTGTTTTACGTCGTTTAGCCGATGGTTGTTGTGTCCTTTTTCGATACTTACATACACGCTTGCTTGTAAGGTTTTTATGTATTGTCCAACAGATAACCAGTAAACCCAACTGGTAAACTAAAATAATGATGATGTTTTCTATCGTTCATTGAACACCAAACATCATTATTTTCATTATCATTCTCAACTACTTATCAATCCATGCAATAATTTTCAAATACAATTTTACTCGTGTATACGACACGAAAACCTGTCATAAGTAATTTGGCAAGAGGAGCGGAAAATTAATAATAAAAATTCAGTAGGTTTTCTATATCTATAGTATGAAGCAAGAACCCTAATAGAAGTATTACTATCAACAGCACCAGTAGCACGCAAAACACAGATAAACAAGTAAGTAAAATATTCCATTCTCTCTACATCTCCATCTTTCTCGCCCTATCAAAGTAGAAAAAGTTTTCTTATTTACAGACGACTGTTGTACAGATTGTTGGATAAAACATTAACTTTGACATCAAAATGTTCAATACATACGTTTATACTCTCTCAAGCAAAAAAAGAGGAATGATACATGTTGAAAGACGCATAATAGAAGAAAAAATGAGCACATCTTCCCGTCATCCTTCCCATCTCACTTTGCCCTTAAACCGTAAACGTAATGCGTTTTTGTTACTTGTTTTTCCCAATCATTGCCATTATACGCATCATACTTTCCAACGTGAAAATTATTCATTCAAATCATCTCCATGAACCATGTATATTAAGGATGATGTCGTCACCATTATTACCATCTTTCACAAACGCTACTGCTACTCGAGAGTAGCTATCTAGCATCTCACTTGAAGAGTAGCTGTTAAGCAGTAATTACATATCAGTGGAAGCAGACATCTTTCCTTTTGAGTTCAGTAGTAAGCGTAATAATAATACAGTACAAGGTAGACTTATATATTGCTTCTTAAAATGACTTGTATTGAAGTTGTGCAACTTCGAGGAAAGGGGTTGCAAACTCTGATTCTGATGATGTGAAGATTGTGTTTGATGAAATGATGCGCATTGCATCACGCTTCCTTACTTCGTGTATGCTCCTAGGAATGTATTTTCTTTCCTACTCACTGAATTTTGAAAGTCGTTTTCCCTTTATCATTAGATGACATTGTCCTTTTCTTCAACTGTCATAGCTGCATTGCAATATATAGTAGTAAAAGAAGTATGGACCTTTTCTTGTAAAACTTCAGTGGATTTTCGGTGGTTGTACTTGTTCACACGTAATAATAATAATATTTCCCCGAGCAGGAAAAGTTACACCTTTTGACGTTAAAAAGATGATAATGTGAGGGAAAGTTGTATATTATGCAAATGTGAGTCATAATAATATAATATATGCTTATATGTACGTCTGGTGATGTTGAGTTCACGCTCGTCTTTTAAATCACCCAGCCAGGTTCTTCCATTTAACTTTGAATTAGTTACATTAGAACGGTTCCATTATTTTCAAACCCGCTCTTATTCCTTCTTTCTTATTCTCCCGCTCAAACTCTTTCTTTCATCATATTGTGCAACATTTCCTCATTCTCCTACTTTACAGACAAGAGAAATGAAGTCTGTTGAAAACTTTGAATCCGAAAAGTTGGCAAACAAGTGAAGAAGAGAAGGAAGTAAAAATAGGTTTGGTGGTAAAGAATAAAAAGTAAAGAGAATAGAAAAGACGCTGACTTTAGTGAAGAAATGAATGGCAGCTCAACAGCAGCATCTTCGTCGTCCCAACTCCCAAGTAGCATCAACTAAGAATATGTCCGGGTAATAATACCAAGTTGCCCAAAAACGATGGGAGGAAAAGTTGGTTGGTGGTCACATGCATACACACATACACACAGATAGTACTACAAAATGTGACGTGTGTAATATGTCCTAAATTTGAGGCGAAAAGAAAGAAATTGTCCTTATCTTACCATTTTGCATCAAAATAGTTGTAAAGCAGAAGAGGAACATGAGACGAGGCAAGACGCGAAAGGAAAATAAAAGGAGGAATACATACACAGGGCTTAACAACGTTGCAACTTGCTATTTTATTTCTTTCCATACAGTCCAGTCAACATGCTTTTATGTTGCAGTCAACTAACCAAGGAAAGCTGACACACACCGTAACTATTACTCAATGTGGAAAGTTAGAGCTGGAATAATTAATTAATAACATTTCTCCTTCTGCTCAGCTATCTCCTTTTACCATCACCACCACCACAAAAACTATCTTGCACAAAGACTGGCTTTCCTTCTTCTCCTTCTTCTCCTTGTCTTCTCATTTTATTCTCTCTGTGAAAGCAATGCAGACATCTTTTCTTCTAACTCATCATCATCTTCTTCTCAGCTTTAGTGCAGCTCAAGTTTCACTCTTCTTCCAGCCTTCACAGTCACAAAGTCTTCTTTCTAAAAGATGTTGTTTTTAATGGTGTTCCTTTTTGCTGCTTCTTTTCATTGTGACTACCGAAATGAGGAGTAACCTGAACCACCTTAAGCTTCTGTTTTTGTTGTTGCCTGGCTTATTGCTAGCTACTATTGATGGTATGATGGAAACTACTACCACACAGCATGTGGAGAAGGCGCATCTCTATTTTTTGCATTGTCATTTTGAAAGCAGTGCGGTGAAAGCTCTATAAAGGTTTGTACAGGTACACAAAAAATTATACTCCTTCCTTCCATCTTTCGTCATCGTACATGTTCATAATGAGAGACAGACGTCCATTATCCAATCTATGAAATTTCCTTTTTGTACAAACTAAACAAGCCTTTTCCCTTTTTCTTCTCTTCTTCTCTGTCCCATTCTCTTCTCCCTTGCTATCTTACATTATTGTTGACAAGAAGAAAAAATAAAAGGTAAAGCAGAAGCTAACAACGGCTTTCGTGAAAAGAAAACAAGAAAGAGTAGATGAAAACATACAAACACAAGAAACTCAACTCAATGGTGACTACAACGTAGCACCGACCGACTACCATGACATGTCATCATGCCACATATTTTTTCTCTTTTGATGGCATACTACCACTTTGGAGTTTGGATTCACTTATTACTAATACTCGTCTCGTATATCATTTTTGAGGGATGATGACTATACATACAGTCTTCATTTTATATCACTGTGCTTCTTGATGGACTCTCTTCTTAAACAACAAGCAAAGCTGAGTAAAATAAAATGGTTCACCGGTTCGATTGAAATTTCCTTCTTGCAAACTTATTTAGTATAGACGATAATGTATATAGTCAGACTTAAGTTTTCCGAAGGTAATGGGGCAGAAGTTCACATATCCAAGAAAATTCACTCTAAAGACCTTACTTAAAGTTAGATCCTGTGTACTTTTAACCCATTGGAATGGGGTTTATTAAGGATTTGTGGTTCGCAATTATTAATTCAGAAGTGACACAGTATAAGGCAATTTAAATACGTAAGTTTTTGACAAGAAAATAAAGAAAAGTGTAAAATGATTTTTTTTAACTGGATGACTTCTTTTAAATCATTTTCGTCGTACAAAATACTGTTCTGTATTCCAATGCACCATTTTAATTTCTGACGAACAAATTGTTTAGAATAAAGTGTTCAACAGTGTTACTATAAGGAGTGATACCTGATTTATCTTTAATTGGCTAGATAAAGCAAACTGACTAAATAACTTTCAGAACCTGCAATTTTTTGTCACTGTCTTCTAGCTATGTATTAATAGCATGTTGGACAGTATCTCCTCAATCCTTACATCAAGTACAATGTGTACACTTATTATGCAACCATACTGTGCCAACACTAATACGCAAAAGAGAATCGAGCGAGAGAAAGAGTAAAAGGGGAAAAAGTAAGGAGGAAGAAGAAAGAAAAGGGAGAAGACGAATGAAAGCTATCAAGTTTCATTTGTATGCTTTGTGGGCGAGCGTAATGGAAAATGGAATGAAATGACATTGTGGATGATGATGATAGCCCGTCTTCTTCGTGTGATATGATGACGATGATGATGTGTTTTATATGCTACAAACTACAAAAGTATGTACAGTACAGGCCGCTACATTATATTTTTTCTTTTAGTAGCTACTGTCACACTGCTACACAAAAGGTTTCGCGTAGTCATCAAGATGGTCATATCCCCACTAGAACTCACTTCCACTAGATTATTGGACAGGATCTAGAAATAGATTTAAAGTAATGGATGTCATATAGAGAGTAACTTTACTTTTCTTTGTGTCTTTTATATGTACATTCATATTCCAA
>JAQFZH010004479.1:0-11914 GCA_034695485.1 Entomobrya nivalis
TAGAATACCGTACATAAATATAAATTACATAATGTTTATGATTTGTGACATGACATGTCACATGTCACTATGTGACATCCCCCTACCGCGTGACTACACGCTGGGGTGTACAGAGTTTATTATAATAGAAGGGTGGTTTCTTGCTCTTTAACATCGAAATTTTAGTTCATAATTTAGTTAAGAGAAATGTTTGAGACAACATAAATACATAGTATACGGTATTTAATTCAGACTACACGGTGCATAATGAATAGAGTGATGAAAATAAAAATGTTTAAAATAAATTGTTAATATAAGATATGTTGGGTATCAGAGTGTTGTAAAAAGGGGGTTTGGGCATACTTTCCATGTAAAGGCTTTTTAAAGTGCTAGCAGGCATCGCTCAAACGACCTTGAGAGATAGCTGAAAATCAGCTTGGGTACAAATGGAATGATACACTGGAACAAGAATTGGGGTTCTTTTGATAACATGAAATAAAAAGGAATTCTCTACTGGAACATAGTACATTACATGTTGGGGGATCGTTATTCTATTTGTTTACATGTAGAATGACAAAAATGAACTTATCAAAATTTATGCAACACTCTGGCCCCTATGAATATTTACAATGCCAACCTGTTTAACACAGGCATTTTCTAATTAAGATTGCCATAACAATCGCAACACCAATTACCAACATGAAAAATATTATAAAGTGTTCTCCCTCATGTAGCGAGTCCGGGATGTCCTTGGGTCCTAGTTGAATGTCGCCCAGTGCGGCTGCGCCGGGTGCAAGAATAGATAAACCCACCCAACCCCCATACCTACACATTACCCAAACTGCTCCTGCGTAGAGTAGGGAAAGTAGGATGGTGTCAGCTATGGCCAGGGGATACAAATGGGATAAATAGTTTTGAATGGTGTCAAGATCTGATGAGGGACACTCGGATACATGTTGTATGTGGCGTCTTCGGCCTGATCTCACTGCATGAATTGTTGTGGGGGCGGAAGATGTGAGTTGAGGGACATTGTCGGGAATGGTGGGAGATGTGACCTCCTCTGAGATGGTTTCACTAGGACAGGTAATTTTAGAGCTCTCAAACCCGTCAATGTTGCACAAACACTTTGGGCTGAGCAGGAGGGCGCCAATAGTTGGGACCTTGAATAGCTGGGAGGAGTTAGCACATGACACTTCCACTGACTCCACACCTGAAATTGCTATGGTACTGGAATTGATGATCTGGGTCCTTAGGCCTCTTACTTCACACCTCAGGTCACACTCCAAGGGGTTACTAAAACATTTAACAAAGTTATTAAATTTGCTGATGGCACGTACTTTGCAAAGGGGTGTAAATTGACAATTAGCCTCTGTGTCATAGAAAAGGTCGTCTTGACTTTTGAAAATACGGGAGGGCAGGTTAGCCACGGCACAGACCTCAGAGGATGTGCCAAAATATATGACAGAAAGTTTATAATTTGTTACGGTCTTCACGGAGGAAATGACTGGGATTTTAAGGGTCCACACGTATGTAGTTATGTTTGCCCCATGGCGCTGACAAGTGACGGTATCCTTTCCTGAATGAATTTTCTGGTCATCGAGGTACGAATTAGGGATATACTCCGAAAAACTTGACAAGGAGTTGTTGTTATTTTTAAGGGACCGTATAAGGAAGGGCCGGACCATTTCATGGGTTGATGTTGGTAGTCTTTGAAGGCTACATTCAAGGAGGAGGGCATTGAGTCCATCTCTACTTGCTCCGAAAACCAGGATCTCTTCTTCTATTCCTTTTTGAAGGTTACTCTTCTCAAGGCTCCGGTTGCTGGTCTTAACCTGGATACGAAACTCCTTCTCAAACTCAATGCTGTTGGTTTCTTGGTTTCTTGCGTGTTCTGCCAGAACGATTTTGTAACTCACCGATAAAAGGTAAGTAAATGGGATGAGCTGATCATCGTCTGGAGTATGATGAAGTATGAATGGTGCAATTTCTCGTGCTTGGGTGCTAATAAATGTGGAAATTAATAAAAGTAAAATGATTTGGGGTAACTGCTCCTTCCACCTCGCCTGGTTACCCATTTTTGTGTACATGCCACTAGCCAGGATTAATCAGTCCTCTCCTCCGTCCACTTTTGGATCTTCTACTACTTTGGGAGGTGTCTTCTGTAGGCGAGGTGAACGTCGTAGTGGATTTGACGTCTCGGAGGACTGCTCCGTCTTCTTATATACCGTCTTAGTTTTCTTGCTAGGGAGCGCTAGTTGGTGGGCCTGCTCCTCGGTCATTACCGCTTCTTCCGTCAATTCTGCTTGCGGTGCCTTGTCTTCCTCTTCTACTTGTTCTCCTTCTGAGAAATCTGCGTCATGATGGCTCTGCGGTCTTGGATTAATGTCCTGATTATCCGCGTCGAGCTGAGTTAGGTCATCTTTTTGATTAATTATGTCATTAGTTGGTGTGATTTCTATTTTCTGGGTCTCTTCTTCGTTTAAAGGTTCATTTGGTGGTGTTGGGGTTTTTATTTCCTGTATGTTCTCTCCGTTCAAGAGTTCATTTGATGGTGTTGTGGTTTCCCTACTTTTCTCATAAAGTATCCAAATGAGGACTTCTTTGGGTGAATTTTAATCCCTCCTTCTCTTAGTCGTAAGAACACTTCTCGTAACGTCTCGTCATGTTTTTCGTCCGTGGATGCCGTAATGGTTAAGTCGTCGAGGTAAGGGGTGCACGACCCTTCTTTGGCATCTCTGTATCTTAGGTCATGGAACGTCTCGTCCATGAGAGACTGGAACTGGGAAGGCGCACTGCGTAAGCCAAAAGGTAAACGGGTGAAATAGTAGCTTCCAAACTTCGTAATGAAGCCCGTTTTACGGTCGGATCCATCCGCTGTGCACATTGGGATAGACCAATAGCCTGACTTACAGTCTAGTTTGGTGAATATTTTTCCTCCAGAGACAACTCATCACGTCGGCCACTCTGGGAATTGGGTAGTTGTCTGGTTTAATTAAGTTGTTTAATTGTCTGAAGTCGAGACAAAATCGGGTGGTGCCATCTCGTTTTCTAACTAACACACAGTTGCAACTCCATTCGCTAAACCCAGGGGTTATGACACCTGCAGATAACATCTCGTCTAACTGGGACTTGATGATATCATGTTCGCCTTTGGAATATCGCGTCCAGAGTCTCTGGCGGATGGGTTTGGCGTCTCCTGTATCTAGGCGCATTTCTGATTTTGTTGCTCGCTCTAGCTCGGAGTTTACAAATGCAAATCTGTCTTTGAATTCTAGGATGTCTCGTCGTCTTGATTCAGGTAATTCTGGGTTGATGTCTATTTTTGCAAGGTCAAAATGTGGGGAAACAGAAAATGGGGGGTCGGCTACGACCTCCGTCTCCTCCTGCTTTTGGTTGCTTGCTGGGCAGGTTGATGATGCCGCTGGTTGTGGGTGAATATACCCAAGGAACGTCGGTGGAGGTCCCTCTTGTGGTGCGGCTTCAACCTCCGATATTTCTGTGGTTTTGATTTCTTCCAAAGTTCCTAGAACTTCGTTCCTCCTTAATTGTTGGCATTCGTTGCCTAGATTGATGACCGGGATACTTGGCCGGTCATTTGATATTAGTGCGACAGGTAAATAGATTCCTTCTGCCATGCACTTCTGTTCACATGGCGTGAATAAATATGTACAAGTTTCATCACCTTTTATTGGGTGGATCCGGATAAATGTCGTGCATTCCCCGGTAATTATTTGATCTGTCAGGACTGTTGCCTGGATAGGAATTACTTCTTCTTCGAAATTAGCACACAAGTGCTTAAAAATGCAATGTACAGAAAGCTCTCCTCCATCGGTTATTTCCGAGTCAGCTCGAGGAGTGGCAGGGATTACAGCCAGGGTCTCTGTACCACTGGCCCCTTGGCCCTCCAACCTAAGGTCATCGTGCAAATCAGACTCAGCAGACAAATCTGACTGGACGGCGATTAAAAAGGCGGCTGCTTCGCCCCCGGAGAACTTTTCACTGACGACTTGGGACCCCTGGGCCCGGAATACACCAAGGTCGTAGTACGGCAACTCCGTACCGTCTTCTGCCAACTGCAGGCATAGGGGACTTTCTGTCAGCCCTACGAATAGTCTGCTAGGAATTAAGGGGACACTCCTACTTGAGGGGTCCGTTGGATTATAATAATGGAATGGCCATGATGATCCATTCTGTAGAATTAAGGTTTGATCCTCATAATTGATACTTTATACATGCTTGGAATTGAAGTCATTTCCAAGGATAATTAAATTGGTTGGGATATCTGTGCACACTAGTGCATTGAATTGTAGAAAATTGATGCCGAATTTAATGGCATAATTGATAGTGCCAATCAGCTGGAGGGGTTTCCCGTTTGCAGCAACAACTTTGATTCCTTGTATTGGCCGTAATTTGTGTCGGTCTTCGGAATAGATTAAATTGGCGGAAACAAGTGAGAGTCCAGCCCCGGAATCGATGATGGCTATAACTTCGCGCCCATCGTCGACTAATTTTAGACTGACTTGATTTCCTTCTCCGGTAGCCGAGATTTGGATAACTGTGTTGGTGGGATTGGTTTGTTCTGTGTATAAACATGGGGTATTGTAGTCGCTTGTGCTTTCAGGGATTTCTTCATCATTGATTAGGATAATAGGGTTGCTGACGGCATGTTGGGGTATATGTACAGTGGGTTTATGGGGATTCTTCTCCGAGGGAATCTTTGGGTTAGCCATCACTACCTTCCCCCAAGTAGCGATGGGATTCAGTTTTCCTGACAAATAGGGTTGAGGGAAGCATCTGACCTTCCAGGAAAATTGGGAAATGGTCTGGCACTTCTATCAGTATCTATTGGATCTCTGGGTTTGGCTGGCTCACGATTTATTGGGTTGTTGTTAGCAAATTCCTTTAGTATGTCTCGGATGACGTGAAAGCAATTATTCTCATTATGTCCACGTCCGCCGCAGCGATGACACGCTGGAATTTGGGAGCGTCGACTTACAGGTGGACCCGTTTGTTGTTGACCGCCAAGACGCTGTTGGTTCTCCGGATACGGTCTATTATTGTTGTAGGAAGAAATATTAGGCTGTTGTTGTTGGGCTTGATGTTGCACAGAGTTGTTCTGTGCCCTTGGTGGAACAGTGACGGCTGTCGATTTAGTAGCAGTAACGGCGGCAACTCTAGTAGATAACTGCTCAATGAACTGGTCCATTCCGGTTGTACCAAGACCCATTGTTTCTATGGTATTGGCGGATACTTCGATTTTCTTGTTCTTCTTTTGCATCCTCCTCATTTCATTCACCTTCTCGTCATAAGCCCGTATTGAGTCCTTCAACTTCCCAAGATTAGTCCATTTTTTGTAAGCAAACTGAAGTCGGTATTCCGGTAACATGTTGTTACAGATAAGGTCAGCCAGATCCTTTACTTCCCAGTTGCAGTTAGTTTCTGTATACAGCTTAATCAGTCTATTGAAAAATGCTGATCCCGTCTCAGTTGGATGCTGATGACGTTGAAACACCGCCGAGAGTGAAGTGTCACAGAATTCTTGCTCAAATGATCTTTTTAAATCTCTCCATGTAAAGGTTCCCCAGCTGGAGCCAATCTCTCGCCCAAAGTTGTCGTAGGTGGGAGACTTCTTTGCTGTTTCATAGGCGGCTAACCAGTCGGCACTTGACCCATCAAGGTACTGACTAAAATTCTCTAATTTCTGGGCATCAGAGAAACCGGTAGTTCCTCTCTCATACGCATCTAAAAATCGTTTGGCTTCTTCTTTGGAACCTTCCGAAAACACTGGTAAAGCGCGTGGTGGCGCAATTTGGATTTGGATAGGGAGTGCGGCTGCAGTTTGAGGGTTACCGACAGGCGGGACTGTAGTGTGAGGGATGGTAAAATTATGAGGGGCCCTCATTGTCGAGTAAAACTGGGGGGTTGGTAGAAGGGGGTTCCCCCCGCTAGCGTGGAGTATGCCTGTGGTTGTGTGAACTGACCACCTCTGGTAAAGTTGGCCTGAGTTGTTGGGTTGTTCCTCAAAGTATGCTGTGGGATGTTATACCCAAACTGGGGGTTGTAGGTATCTTCGGGTTGTGGGAACAGTGTCTGGTATGCTGATGTTGGGCGTGGATTATAGTCCCGATGTTGATGATCTCCAAACAATGTGGTCAAGTATTCTTTGTTAGGTTGGACTTGCGTTCTACCCATAAATGTCTCACCTGAGTCAATGGCCTTGAAATGTTGCCGGAAGGGTCTTTCTCTCTCATCCAGCTCAGAGTGGCGACGATCGTTTAACTGAATGATGCCATTTACTTCATTGGAACGTCGCTGAAGTTTGTCAGCAGTCTTCCGGTTATCTGGCATCACTTCCCTCAATCTCTCTTCAATTCGTGTATCTAAGGTTGCTAGATACATTTGCATCATCTGGCATTCCTCCGGGTCTTCAATCTCATTACGGAAGGCCTCTAATAACTGCGCCCATGATATATGACGGGACTGGTACAACTGCCATAATTCCATAGCACGCCCCCGCATGATGATGCCGTCCCCCTGGCTACCAATCGGAGAAAGTTCGTCTTGCATGCCTGGATATCTGGGCGGTGGACCGATTACAACAATTGGTTGGCGGTCGGCATTGATAGCCTGTTCTCTTCTGGTATTGCAGTCAGCCAAAATGGCTTCCTGCTCATTTAACTCTGGCGGTCGTGCAGACATGATCGGTCTATTTCTTGGTTGCTCTGGTAAGGAAGTAGGGGGATTACGATTATTGGCGACACCAGGTACGCCGACATACCTAGGTTGGGCTCCCCTCTCCCGTGGTTGGTTGCGGGCTCGAAATGCTTCTTCGATTTCATCATTCAACTGCTGTTGTAACTGTCTTCGAATTGTCTCTGGATTTCTGGAGCTGGACGCCGGTGGACGGTAAAACTCAGGTGGCGGAAAATCTGAATGAAGATTAAACAATAATGGTTGGTTTCTACCTTCATTCCCTAGGTGACCTGGTTGATTTTCTTCTGTGTATTCACGTCACGCCTCTGCATCACGTTCTTGCCGTTGGAGGTCTAAATCACGAGCCGCTTGTTGGGTTGAAGGAGGGGGAGGAGGATGCATTAGACCCCTGGAACTCGACTGATCTACACGCATCCCAGTAGCTTGTTGTTGTTCACTACCTTCGTTAGAATCCTCCTCTTCGTCTACGCCTCCTCGTCCAATGCCCAATGATGTCATGTCGATAGCCGCACTATGTTCGTCTGCCATTTGGCCGATATTGGTGCTGAACCTGACTCGTCTTCTTGAATTCACAAACTGGTCTCTTCGTAGAGGATTTAAAACTCGGGAATCTCGGATGGACGTTCGGTTAGAACGTCCAAGTAAACTGTACACTTGGGGTTGACTGGGGGTTGAACTGTAGAGTGGGTCAAGGAGTGCTCTTCTCATTTGGAAATTGTTAAGGGGTCAGGAAACTGATAATTCTTCTGCGAAAATTTCACTCGTGAAATAAAGTCACTATTTTTGAGAAGTGTTGTTCGTGATATTTTTTTTATAGTAGTAAACTAATTCTTATTTGAGTTTTCCACAATCCACTGATTAATTGTTCTAGTTTATTCACTGTGAACCGGATAACTGATTAAGTGTTCACTGCGGACACAAACGCTGGTATTACTAAAAACTTCTCGTATGGCTTGGTCAATGACACGCAACGTAGTTTCACTGATAAACTTATTCGAGCTATCCACTATCCAATACATTGAAATAGTCGGTAAACTCCCGTGATCAGGATAAAAATTCTGAGTTTGATTATTTTTAGTTCGGCTGATGATAAATGCATACTCTCTTATTGTTCATACGCATTTTCACTTTCACCAAAGAAAACACAATTTTGCACTGATGCTTGACTTGTTAGCTAAACACACGAGTGCTGCTCAAATCCTTGGTTGAATAGTTAGGTTGTATACTCCCCCTTCTCACTTTATCTACTGATTACTTTTCTTAAGTTTATAAAATAATTGTAATTTCTTAGTCTCATTTCACCAAAATTATATCAATTTACCACAATGAATATTTTTCGCGGTTTCCGTTGTAAACTTGCTAGCGTGAGAAAAGAAGTGATTTATTAATTCTTGTCTTTCACTGTATTTTCTAATCTTCAACAACCGCAGTCCAAGAAAGCGAAAACAATTTTTCTTTCTTTTTCAACAAAAGGATGATTGTGGTTAGCCATGATGATTATTTTCATTTTGCAAAATGATGGGAAAGGGAGTAATTAACATGATGATTGGTTTTATTCTTATTTTCCCAAGTGATGGAAAAGGGATTAATTAGCATGGTGATTGGTTTTTGGATAATGAACACTTATTGTAATTCATTGCTATGACTGAGTGTGGGAATGATTTTATTGAACAGCAGGATGTGGATGTGGGTTTGATTGATTATTCTGGCAGCTGGGTAATTAGCGATGGAATAGTCTGGACTCTGGTGATGCCACGTCGAATAACTCGTAAGATGATCCGTTGGCATAATAGTTGGCTTTTTCGAGAAAAGCGGATAACGAGATAACCAGCTAGCTTTTCTGGGAACAGGGAGCGGCTAGATTTTAAGTTAGCTTCTCTGAGAATTGGAGTTATATACTTATAGCAGTTTATGATGGTTTTCTGTTAAACCATGGCTTTTTCTCAACCGTTAAGGCCTATGAGTCGATGAAAATGTCAAGGTTTGATGATGATTATGTTTGTACATTATCATGTATGTTTTCTGCTTTATTATGCTGGGTTAGAGAAAGGGATTTTGGGTTAATTGCTACATTTACCGAGCTGTTTATCCATCCTGCTGCTTTCTCTTCTTTTATTTTCGGCGAGGAAGGTTGGTGCAGTCTAAGAGCACCGGATAAGTGACCTTCCCTGCGTGTGGATGGGGAACTGACTCCTTTGTGGGGGACTCGTCCGATGAATCTGTTTCACTGTTACTATCTTCATCCTCTTCACTCCCTTCATCATAACTTGATTCACTTTCTGGGTAGCTAATTTCCATGATCCCAGCGTGGCATGAATTGACTTGCTGAAAAGCATGTTTACTATTATGTTGGCGGTATTTGGCCATAATGAGCCCTTGGTTTCCCTTTACTCCTACAAAATCTGGATGAACGTTTTTATGCTCATCGCATGTACAGGTAAACCATGGTGTTATTGGCCATTTATGATTGGCGACTCGTTCTACGTATGAAAGGGAAGGGGTAAGGTTGAATGTTTGGAACGCGAAATTCTCACGTATGACGACTGGCCATCCTGGGTTGGTGACTGCTACCGTAACGTCAACTTTCTTTTCCATAAATTTGGAAGGAAGAAAGTGCGCGGAATCATGGTAATCCCCCCAAGGACAACATCCTGCTTCGTCACGAAGGTTATTCATGACCCCTTGGAGACCCAAGTCAGTCCGGTGATTAACTGCTAAAATAAGCTGATGTCCTTTAATTGGAGTTATGACTGTGCTTAACCCTGCTGGTTGGATTTGTAGAGGGGTAGTGGCGTTGATGGTATTCATGACTGCCATTCTACCTGACAATTTGTCGTAATTCCCGTGTTCTTTCTCCACGTAATGCAGTGGGTTGTCCAAAAAGTATGGATTAAGTGGACCAGAGTGGGAGTATGTTCCCGTTGATTGTAGGGGAAGGTTGCTAATTGCCCTCCATTCAACGTTAATGGCTCGTTTCACGGCCAGTTCTGCTCGCTCGAATCGCATTTTACAACGGTATCGGTCATGATCTTTGCGAAAGCCCCAGTTAAAATCCTCATACGTGGCTACTCTTTCTACTATTTCCTCGATTTCGTCCTTGTTTTCCGTGGTACCATACTCCGAAACCAATTCGCCTTCCGTGTAGCTTATATTTTGCCCTTTCTCAACTTCGGTTATGATTTGGAGGTAATTTTGAATATTTAGTTTGGGGGCGGCACTGCTGATGGGTGCTAAGACGTACAACGGACTTGTGGTTCTCTGTTCCACCCACTCCATAATGTCTAATAAGCTTTTACTATAAAGATGTCCCCTTGAAAGGGACACCACTGGACAATCGCACCATGCCATGTTTTTAGGTTATAACAAGGGATTCTATATTTTAATAAGGTAGTTATGTGTGTGGAGTGAGAAGGGGGAATACGGTTTACGTTGTTTACTCGTTGAGTAGGATTATCAAAACGTAGACCAAGCTTAGACAGAGGATCATCATGCCCCACATCCACGCACAAAAATTCTGGATTTCCCTCAGCATCATTTTGTTATTGATTGTATATACTTACTTCAAGTTGAGGTGGATATAGTTGTCATAATAGTAGTTGGAGGTGCTGCCGTGGAATCAGATGTGGTGGTAGAGAGCAAAGGGTCCATCAAGCTCTTAATTATTCTATTGATGATTGTAGTTAAAGGCACGGTTGATGCTACTCTTAATGAAGCTGACTCTTGAGTTTCTAAGTTCTTTCCTACACCCATTAATCTGCCGTCTGGAACTGATCTAATTTCCACGATGATAGTAATGTCTTTATTTAAGGTTGGTGAGAATATTGTTGCTTGGGCGCGCACAGCGGCCATTTTCACTCAATGTTTTTATTTAACTGATTCTCTTTCACTATTTTTACTTTATGGTAAGTCTGTAAAAACTTGATATGTCCAGCGTGCTGCTATTACTGGCCCGAACATACTATTCATTAATTCACGCATCACGTCATTTAAGCCTTTTCCACTAGTAACTGGGAAAACACGTTCTTCTAAACTACCTACTCTTGACACTGTTGCGCACAAAGTATTGTTTACTTCCTTGGTGTTTATACCAAGTTAAACGTCTTTATTGTTTTGCATGGTGGTTACACACACGTGAACGAACATTTTATCACTCACTTCGCCCCTTTACGAGGAGAATAACTTTAAACGATACCCTATGGTAGTCGGGGTTTCCTTAAGTAATCTTAACGCTATTTCTAAGCACAACGTGTGATATAATGTTTCTGGGCTTTCAAAGTATATATAATTGGAAGGGTTCATGTCCCCTTGTATAGCCGCGGTGACACAAAACTTGCCATTTAACTTATAGAGGATTGCCACTACATTTTTCACCTCACTATTTGGAAGAGTATACCTAGCGTACACTTCCAATGCACTTGGTGCCTCCCCCACCGGCATGGTTCATAGCTGGGGCACGGAGATTCAAAGTACAGAAAAATAAAATATGCATAAAAATAGTCATACCGTTAGGTTGTATAATCTGCCGCCACCGTCACTAATCTGATGGCAGGTTGCAAAAAACAACGCACTCCAATTTCATCCAAAACATCCGCAGGTGTTGGTTGGAGACTGTAATACTGATTCCGACGTGACCGGTGAGGACTCTCACGCAAAGAAATGTAAACGTCCCAACGATGATCTATCTTACGTAATAAAACTTGCGCCTCTGTGATACCACCAAAGTTATGGCGATATAACACTAATGCACGCACTGGCATTGTAAAGTCAATGACATAATGATGATGGATGAATGTTTAAGAAACATAAGTAATCACTGAGGTAGGTTCCACAATAACATTTAAATCACCGAACAAGAACTTTCGAATCTCGTCGTATGTGTCTGTATATTTATCCTGGCGACTGACCAAGGAATACTGTGCATAATTTGCACGTAACTGGATATGAATGTGCCAAAGGCAACCAGTTTTAAGAAGATTAACTGAAGCGAACTGTCGTTCGTTATTCGGCAGATGAAATACTAATCTACAATCCACCCTCATAATGAACACAGTAAAAAAATGGAAACGAGAGATGGAAGAAAGAAAAAAAAATCATGTCACCCCAAAAAGGAGGACGCCCAAGTCCTCAAGCCCATGGGAACCACGTGTTGTATGGTTAGGGCAATTTAAGAAATAAACTACAAGTTCTCATGCATAATGTAAAGAAAATGTGCAAAACTTCA
>JAQFZH010004480.1:0-11911 GCA_034695485.1 Entomobrya nivalis
TTGTATAACTTTTGTACCTTGAAACTAGTAGTATTCAAACATATATTGACTTAAGTAAATATCGCTTTTAGTAAATAATAAATAAAATTCTAAAAATATCTCCATTGTTTTCGTGTTTACTTTACCTTAGTAACCACCTTTTCGGATACAATCTCTCATATATGTACAATGAACCATACTTAATTTACGAAAATATTTTTTCCATGACAGATATATTACCTACGTGCTTACACAAGTCAGTTATTTACCAATAACAAGAGGAAATGCCTGAGATTTACGTTGGAGACGAAGGTAACAAGTATAGAACATTATTTGAAAAGGTTTTGAATAACTAATGGGTAACTAACGGGATCTTTATAGCAAATTTATTAACCTGCTTTCAAAATAAATCCAAATAATAGAAAATCAGAACGCTTGGGAAACCTAGATCAATGTTTATGAAATGTTTATCATTGTTTCAATTTAGAATCAAAATGGTATAAAAGACACCACTTGCTCACTATCATGGAATTTGAGTTCCACTTCACATAAAAAGTCCTACATTTGATAAAATGCTTAAAATCCATATTTCATCACAACAAAGTTACCATAAATTCGTCATATCAATGCATTATTCAAAAGCATAATGAGCTAATACAATTTAATAATTTGTACAGAATGTGGATTCTCGGATGTTGCAACAATCTTCATAAAAATTAAACCGCATTTGCAGTTAGAAAGTCTTTTAAACCTGCTGATATTATTCAAAACACCAGGAGGAAGAAAGGAGGAATTGCTAAGAAAGTTGAATACAAGTCAGCTGGCAATAAATGACGTTCTTGAACATGCTCTGATGGAGTGGCGGAGTCGACTCTCAAACAAGGCAACCTTAACAACCTTATTATTACATCTGCGGGATTGCAATTTGATTAGTCATGCAGAGGCACTAGAAAAAATGTATGGGATAGAAACGCAAGCAAATTGTCCTGATGCAAATCATCTGCCATCTTACAGCCTCTCGTCACAAGCTACAGAACATTTACATCCTATAAACGAGTCTTTGGAAAATTGTGAAGGTCAACCACTTAAAGAAGAGACTACTTCAACCGAACACCATGCTAGGAGTACTACTTCTAAAATTGCGACCAAAAATAAAACATTTATTCGTCAGCTTAAAATCTTCGTATTAATATTGTTGACGTTAATAGTAGCATTGTTCTCATACGGTGTTATCAAGATGGTATGGGATAAATTTCACCAATCAAGTAAGGCTATCGTAAAAACGCCTTCGGAAACATCTGCCCTAGAGTTTAAAAAAAAGGTAAAATGTTTCACTTTTCTCTAAACAATAATATCTTTATGGAAAAGGCATAGATGTATTTTTTATGAATTTAAAATAAAATTCAACGAGCACGGTTTATAACCTTGACTTCAACACTTTAAAAGTACTTATGTATCAATTTACTATGGCCTTAATTTCAAATAAAAAGTTTTGATTCAATGTAGATATCTAAAACGAATTATGAATATGGTGATCAACCCTCTGATGCCCATGTAACGAGCCACTGCAAGATGATATCAGTCAACTCTTCTAACGAATACAATGAACTGTTGGACATCGAAACTATCGAGTGTTTACTCTTGTCTATATATGTCAACACTTCGAGCCATTTGAATTGGTTGGACTCGCTTTCAAAGTCCACGAAGGTGACAGAAGTCACATTGCTTGGGTGCATACAGCCCTCTTTGTTGCAATTAATACTCACTCAGTTTACCTTAGTTCATAAGCTTACGCTCATTGAAATCCAGCAACAAAGTTGTGAATGTAAACAAGATTTGGTGAGCCAACACAGGCTAGAACAAATACAAAATACGAAATTTACGTTGAATAATTTAGTACATATTGAATTCAAAGATATAAGTTTATGCTCAAATGTTTTTAGGTATTTCATTCAAAATATAACATTGCTGAGACTGAGCATAATGAAAATAAATAATGTAGTTGGATATGAATCAATTGTTCTATTAATCAGGAAAATTTTAATACTTGTTAGGCATTCAATTGAAATATTACATTTTGTTGATGTGAAATGGGAAACTTCACCGTTCGAAAATATCAACTATATTTTTCCGAAGCTTTTTGAGTTAAGAATTGACCTAGTTCCTTACAAAAAAAATGTAGTAAGCCTAATTGGAAAGATGAACCATTATGCACCAAACCTTAAGACCCTGAGTTCCTTAGATGGTTTTTTACCACTTAATGAGAACAATTTCATACTTCAAATGAAAAAAATTGAATATCTGCAGTATGGTATTTGGATACCAATGCATGTAAGCCAATTTAATATTTCAGTTTACGTTAGCTTACTGCCCCATTTAAGATATTTAGATTTGTACGTGTGGTTTGAAAATTCCAAAACCTGTAAAATAATTGGTGAGGGTGAAGTGCAACAATCAATTAACCTAACATTACTATCATGTTTCGTATGATAAGCTTTAAAAATGAACATGTTATGTGAAAAACAGTTATGGGATTTGGGGTAAATAATATTAAATTTAATGTATAAATTTGATTCAATGAAAACCTTGTGATAATACTATTATTTTGTTGAAACTGAATAATGTCATAATAAGTTCATTTCAGGGATTTTATGTATACCAGGTCCCAATTTTAGAATGTTTTGCTGTACAGTAGAATCAAGTGCTTGTTTGGTAAAATAAATATTATTTTAATGATAACGCATAAACGTTGAAATTTATTTTAGCTTACTGTAAATTTAGATTATAACAGTACAATTCGATCGTTTTTTTCTGATAACTCCAGATAAAATCAAAGAATCTATTGTAAACTGGTATATTAGTATAGCTCAATGGATTACTTAGATGTAGAGATGAATTGTCCTTCTGCTGCATTGACCTAGTAGCAACTGTGGAAAATCCCTTTTTAGGGACTCGAAATTTACTTATCATTACACATAAGTTTCAAAATTAAGAATAGAAACTATGCTCATGCAAAATAAGGTTGCAGAATTAGTTGTTTTGATTTGCTTTTTAATTTTTTATTTATACCAGATTCCAGAAGATTTTTTGATTTTATCTGTTGGTAAAATTAGAACAAATTGTTTTGACCGTCGTTAAATAACCCATGCATAATTAAAGCTTATTTTATAAAGCGATTCTAACATAATAATATGAATATTAGTATCTTAATTGTCATTCTTTAAATCAGCCATAAAGTTATAATACGTGGATAAAAAAGAAACACAATATTGGTATTACGTTATGTGGTGAACTTGAGGTTTGAAGTCACAGTACTGAAGTAACTGCAATTAGAACTATAATTTATTAGAGACAATACGTTATAAAGAGGGAGCGAATCAGCAAAATATGATGGGTTTTACTGGATCGTGCTCGCTAATTCAAATTTTGTGTTCAGCGTAAAGTTGGCAGCTTCGTATTGGCTGGAGAAGTGTCTCTGTCGTATCCTACAAATTATGCCTCATAGTACACTCAATTTTACTTTCATTTAAAAGCCACATTTACGATAATGTAAAGTCAACTTATGGTCATATAAATTAACCCAATTTAGAAGACAACTTGTGAAATGTATATAAAAATGATATATATTATTTAACTGTATGCATAACAATAACAAAAATTTATACTATTACTGTAACTGGCACGAAGAGTTAAATCAACTCAGGTAACAATACTGACCTACTTAACTGGGATCTTTACATGTGACGAGCAAAATTGTGCACAGTAAAACGTTATTCCCAATCCCATAAAAAATTAATGGTGCTCTATAATATATGCCATATGTACACTATCTATTTATGTGTTTCTGTACACATGATGCATAAATCGTGATTTTGCGTTGATCACACGAAGCATTGTGAGTTAATATTTCTTGCTGAGCACCTATAATCTTTTTTGCCTGCCGTGAGAATTTTCTGGTTGATCCACGTTGCTGAAAGATTTAGTGTCAAGTTATTAGTTGTCATGTTTTGCATTAAATTCCAGTTTTGATTTATCACAGTACATTTTGATTTATTTGATAATCAACGTTAAAAAATAAATGATAATTTGTATTTGTAAAGCATCATAATTTCTTTTTGGCAAAACCCTACTTCATGCATAACCAATTTGACATGGTTGTTAACATTATCATGTAGATTGATATATAAAATGGAAGCAGCTGAAAACATACACCTTGTGCATCTTGTCTAATCATGCGTGTGTGTAATCAGGTAAGTCTCTATCACGTCTCTTCTCAAAATAAAGTAATACAAAAATGCCCTGGTTTACTTTATTTGGTCCACTACCTAAATAAATGTATCATAAACAGGATTATGGAAAATTCCCTATAATCGAATTTGGCCATACCGTAAAATGTAAATTATTGATTGTATTACATGTTCCATGATTACAATTGTAACTATATGGTTTGTTATGTTCATAAATGACAATGGAAATACTAACCCAAAATAGCCTCGCGTTACCAATGTTAATGTAGTATTGATTCAGTTCTGGTCTTGAATCACTGCAACACACTTTTTCAGTTTCATTGCCTAAGCAAGCAAGTTTAAGTAATTTATTTGTACTAAAAATAGTTTATGCAGCATCAATAAAATTCTAAACAACTGTTTTGTTTCTTCAGGAGTTTATAGACGGATCCTAGAGCAAATGAACAAAAACATGATTTTTGACAAAGGTTTCCCTAGAACAATAGTACATTTCACTCAATGCAATTTTGCAGACAAACCATATTTATAAGGTAATAAAATTAAACTTTTTTCTAACTTAAGTCATAACTTTCAGACCAATGTTAAAATAAATTATCCCAACATTTTCATTAGTGAATTTATCTATTGATTTCAGTTATCGGTTTTAGGATACTTTTAAATGTTCATCCAAAATATGCACGACATTATTGTTGGACAGAATGGTAAATTTAAACAAAATTTCAAAACATGTTTAAGTGTGGGGTTACGCTAATTTTTTGATTTATTGTTCTAAGGTTGCAGTGTGAATAGGATCGTGCTGATAATAATGGAAACTGTACCTCATCTTACAGAATTTCAAGTGAAAGATATAATGGCCCGATTAGCAACACCCCAATTAAAAGCACAGGACCTTTTTCGAAGGATGGGAGGTGGTCAAGTAGGTGTATACGATATATTGGACGAAATTTTGCATGAGTGGATCGCTCGTAAATCGCATAATGCTACTTTGGAGGAGTTGATATTGAGTCTGAAAAAATGTCATCTAAATAGCTACGCTGATGCTTTAAAACAGGAATTCACATCGCAATTGACCGTAAAATGCAGCAGACACTTAACTTCATCAAATTTTCTTCACGATGACCGTTCTTTAATCAGTAAAGGTTGCCTTTTGTCGGAAATTGACGGTGATAATATTTCCCCAATTACAAAACCAACAAAATCAGTTTTTATCAAAAGTCGACGATGCGTACTCTATTTCATATTTTCGGTAATTGTCTGGTCACTTTTTATTTTAACAGCTAAGTACTTCAACTTTTTTCAATCAAATTCATCCTGTCCGAATGATTTATGGCAATTTGATAATTCATCTGCATCAACTCTTCCATCCACATCAGAGACCACGACATTGTTGCTAAAAAATATCACAAGTGAAACGTATTTATGCTCAAATCTAAAAGAGAAAAAATTCATATCAGTAAGCACTTATGAGCAGTTTAGAGTAAATATTTCAAACTTAAGCACTTGTGATTCCATTTCTCTTGATGTAGATTTAAGTAGTAGAGACGTTTGGTCTATGGAGCCTTTTAGTATTCCATCAGACATAACATTTGACGTTTCAATATCCGGGCCTTTTTCAATTGGTAATATTATTGAACTTCTTAAAGTTATACCAAAAATTAATTCTCTTCATTTAAATAATAGTCTAAACAAAATGTGCCAAGAGAACAACAATTATTTTAGTCTGCTTGCACATGTTCCTCATTGTTATATTCACCTTGATGATCTGAATCATTTGCAACTGAGCGACTTTGTGAACTGTGAATATGTATTTGACATGATTCTGACTTGTGTGAAGTTAGAAGTGTCCATATTTGAATTTAATGGGAACATCACTAATGCAAACGTAAAACATATTTTTCATATTATTCAAAGCAGCCGTCATATTTTGAAGGAAATAAAAATTTCAGGTATTTATCAAAGTAGTGTTAGCATTTTACCTACTCATACTAAAATGCAATCGTTGGAGACATTAAAAATAATTGTGGATCAAGAATCTGAAGGTAATTATTACACCCCGTTGGTCGAAAAAAGCTTTTGCAATGTATTCACACGAATAAATACGTTCGTTTTAAAAGGACATATGGTCAATTATCAACAATTAAAGCACTTACAAAATTGTACAGAACTTAGAGAGCTTTCCGTTTCTGTTGATGTGGACGGTAGCGAAACAAATAACATTGAACTGCTAAACGTTACAGTATGGTATCCACTTTTAATTCGGTTAGACATAGGTTTAAATTTTAAACAGTGTCCCAATGTTAATCAATCAGACACATTAATTCGTAACTTAAGGCAAATTTGGAGAGTTCGTGTTTGTTCAAATTGTGAGTTATCTACGACACGTAAAAAACATGCCAGTAATAATTCATCAAAAGTATGCTTGACCTTAAATACACTTTCCAAGTAGCATTGATGTAATTTATTGTGGGCAAAACTCTCTATCAAATGCCACATTAAATTTATCTTTACAGTTTACAAGTATACATAATTTGCTAACCTAGAAAGGGTTTAAGTTATTTATAAATATTTTACGGCGTATTTTAAATACTGTACAGAAACTTATAAAGAATGGATGATAATATATGGCTGTAAAATTTGTTGCCACATTCGATTACTATATACAGCATTTTTAGTTATATTGTATTAAAATTAAAACTTAATTTTCTTCCAGTTTCTTGTTTGCTTTAAAGACATTTGTTTTATTTATTAAACCGGGTCACGTTTTCTTTACTTTTATTTTTGCAAAGATAGCAAATAAATTTTTGCATACAATTTTATGGTGTATTTACTTTATTATCTGGAATTTATCACCATTGAAAAATATTTTAGTAAACAATACAATACGATGCGACGTTGTGAATAAACATTCCAAAATATTTGTTATCAGAGCTGATACCCTGAATTTTTGATTACCAATGTTAATAAAATTGTAATCGCAGAATAAAATCGTATAAGTGCCATGTTATTCAAAAAAACAAGAACCTTTATCTGGCTTGAATAATTTCTTTTACTTGATTGAAAACATTGAAAACAGACATGAAACATGCATTCGAAATGGGCACATGCCTCTGGGTCACATGTGGGTTAATAGGTTTCGTTTATTAGTTGTTTTGCCCATTTGACCTGCTATCTGTATCGGGTTATTCAGCTGATAACCAGTTGACTGACAAGGTACCAAAATATAACGTGGCATAATACGTGTTGACACCTTTGTTCATTCAGCTGTCTGGCAGCAAATTATAGTCTATATTATACAATGTTTACATATTTTTACTTTAACCTGAAAACAGTAACTGGTTGGGAATGAAATTAATGGAAAGCTTAGATAGCATTTTTTGAATATACATGCGTTCTTAAGCTTTGTGATGGGGTTTTACTATGGTCTCAATGAACACTCAATGTTTGTTTTTTCTTCTTCGTTTTTTTTCTCTGTGAGTATGTATTTTCCTTTAGTGTATTTTATCTGAGATATACATATAATAAAGTGTAGCAAGTGTAACATATCATTTTGAGGAGGAAAAAGGAATAAATGAGTAGAATAAGAAAGCAACGCCTCATATTCTAAATCAGAATATGTTCGTACAATAAAAAAGCTCGTACAATGCTCAATTCAGATTCCGGATAATTTGTTTAATAATATTGCCAATATATATTTTTAATCATTCCAACATCAACATTCAAATCTTTCCACAGTTAAGAAACAAATTTACTTATATTACATTTCAAGTGCTGAATATACTAGTTTTAGCATAAAACAATTTTTTTAAATTTGAACAAGACGAAATTTAGAATTAAATGATTTTAACAAAAAAGTATAAAGAAGTTGTCTTGTACGATTTTACTTGTTCCAATTGTTGTTAGCGGCAGACATAGGCAAACAAGCACAACAAAAAAGCTTCGACATAACATTTTGTAGAGTTTGGCGCATGGTCTTAAACAGATTTCTGCCGTCACGAAGTTGAAATTTGTGGCTGATGTTGTGTGTGAGCAACTCATCTTCTTCTGGATTGAAGTTTCCAGAACCTGGATAAGTAGTAGTTGTTAGTTTTTCATGTGAATTGCTTTTCGCATAGAATTTGCTTCGTAACGCCTCCGCTGAACTAGCCAGGTCACAATGCTTAAGTACATAAACTAATGCATCCAAGCTGGCCACAGTTGATACTCTAGACTTCCATTCCTCCAACACTCTTTCCAATGATTCTGGTAGAAGTTCTTTTTTCAGCTCCAGATCCCGTTTGATGTTTTCTCTAAGAGAAGCGTCAGTGCGCAAGATAGTCATTAAGGTGTCCAACTTAGCAGCGTTTATGTTTGGAGAAGATGTCCCGATAGTAACTACAACGTCTCTTACGCTGCATCCTAAAAATTAATCAAACGATATTCTTTTAGTTAATTTCGTGGCCATTAGAAAACGCTCATTGTTACAGTTCTGAAATATGACAGTAAATCTCTTCATCATGTTAAATAAATGTATTAACATTGTGATATCAGGCGACATAAAAAACTTTCTAAAATGGTGAATACATGCAAACTTCGTAGTATATTCATATAAGATGGTCATTCGGCATGTTTTTAAAGGGTCTGATATTATGTTTTTTACAAAGTAAAGATGCTCTTGAACACCCTTTTTAATTGATATGTATACGCATGTATAGATAAGAAAAATACATTGTAAAAATTATAGGCAAATTAAAAGGTCAACAAGAGTGTCTTTATAGTGTATTTTAACACAAACAGAAGATTCATAAGCAAATGATGCTTGGCCGATCAAAATTATTTATTAGTTAATTTATAAAAATTAGCAATGCAATTTTTGTACTTACTTTTATCATCACCGACCAAAATCAAGCTCATTTCATATCAACTTTGGTTACAAAATGATTTTGAGCTTCACCAGAAACTTTAGTCAAGGTAGGGCAGTAGTACCTGTTTGATCAGAAAAATATTTATAAGTCAAATGTCAATGTTATTTTTTTCTTTTTTTGCGTGGAAATTCATGCTAAAATGTACTTAAATTTTCTTAACAACCCATTTGATAAAATATGTCAGAGATGTTTCTTTAAAGTAAACAATTAAAATAATAGACGTTTTTAATAATAGCTTTGGTTTGCTTAGGGGGTCTTAAATTATTAAACATGAAGTGTGCTTTATTGACTTGAGAACATACCTGTAAATATTATTAATTACGCACGATGAACTACCACTGAGCTGCCTTTGAAGTATTGTGTAACAAGAGAAAAAGTAAATCACCACTTATCTTGTATACTTGTTATGACTCAATGCAGCGTTTTCAAAACTTAACGTAGTAACTTATGCTTGGAATATCTGTGTCAAGCTACACTCAATCTAATATACAGGTAACGTTAGCAAGTAAAATCACCAAGCATATCGATTATAAGTTTTATCACAAGAACGTAAAATTGTATTATGTTCGATGTATAAGCGTAACACATGCAGTGGTTAGATATCGTTAAGTATATATTTAAAATTTACTGATATACATCAGAGTATTAGCAGCACATACATATGTGAACCAAACTCATAAAATGTTGAATTATCCCATCGAAATAAGCAGAACGATGAACCTCAACAAAATAAGGCATAGTACCGAGCAGGTTTGATGAAGTTCACCAACAAACACAATACAAAACCATCAAATAAATTATTTTATTACATTTACATCGTTATTTTGTCATACAAGTGGTTATATAGTTCGCCATTCTGTACACACTAAAATATGCAAGCAAAATTTGTGCTTGATTCTTTATCAGGCATGCATGTATCTACATGTCTTTGCTATCATGGATCGTTAAAATAGTACTAATTACTGAACTGTCAAATAGCAGCACTTGAGGTTATGTATGTTAATTTTTCATATTTCAAGATTAAAACATTCGATGATTTAGTAGAGACTAGTTAGTAATTAATTAGAACTATTACAACTTCCACACACAATTCAAATTTGGCATCTCATTGACCTCTCAATACTGTTAAAAATTTGCAAGGTTAAATTTGTCTAATACATAAACAAAAACTTGTTTTTAAAGCCTAAAGGAATTTTTTAGGAATAGCAACAAGGCAAAAAATAAAACTTCTGTAATGGATTATTTTATCGGCACGTTTTATCTCAATTTAATATTCAACCTGATGAATAGTAAATGTAGTTTACTTACACTCTGCGATATAACCTACCACAATTTAATTACCCGAGTGCAACTAAAGTGATCTTATCAGTGACTTAATTTGGTTCCAACTTGCTAACTCCATCATTGAAAAAGATAACATGAGAACTGGGTGCAGGTAATTCTGGACATGAAGATATAATTGAACTTGCATATGTGATAACTGTCAGTAAAATTCTCAACTTGAAACTTGTTAGCACCATTATATTTATTGGTTTCATGTCTTATATTGTTTGCACACAAATTACTGTTCCATCAAAGTACGTTAAAAAACAAAATAGTTAAAATACTAGATATTATTTTGAAATGTGATTTTATTTTACGTTTTTATAAATTATATAACATTATCGCAGGTAACCATTGACTGTTATAAGGGATTGTAATGGAGACCATTACTGTTTATGTTGCAGTGATCAGCCTCGAAGTACAAAGATTAGATTGCTTTATTGTCTTTCAAAATCAGTAGCCTGCTTTCCAATTTGTGACAATGAACACTGACGGATATCCGGTATGTGTTTTAAATGACTTCGTGTAACAAATTTATTTACAAATTTGCATGGCTAAAGCTAAGTTGATGTATGAATATGCTATCTGGATTTATGATTCGTGAGCTATTACGTTTATTTTATAGACGATGGATTTATATTATTTTACAATTCATTGAGAGAATGTCTATTTACAATGTGATTGTAGATTGCATTGTAGAGATGGCATTGAGGAAGCCACAAAGTGAATACTACAACCTTAATGAACAATAACACATTACTCCGTAGTATACTTTTAGACCGCGGTGTTCAGTGTGAGGATGTCAATGACGAAGAGAAACGTCCAGACGACTGTCCAGCTTGAGCAGAAGGTCTGTTAATAATAAATGGGGTTGTAGATCCCGGTTTGCGACGATCTTGTTTGGAGACGGAATATTTGTGTGGAAATAAGCAGCAGCATCTATAAATATGATTTGCGATAAGATGACTGTTGAGGTTTTAGGGATGTCTTGTAGAATCCTGTGGAATATCAAGCTTCGAAGGATGAAGAGTTCAGGTGTTGTATTGGGCTGTGTAAAGGTAAGCAAAAATAGAATATCTTGAGACATGGATAAAAATGTACAAACGTTAACATAGTAACAAATAAATGACTGTAATGATTGGGGGACGAGTCAGAAGAAATTGTCCTTTTGCGGATGACGAGATTCAATGGAATCCGCCCATTTGTTACTCCAGTAAATCGAGGGCTCCGACGCAAACGTAAGGTTTTTAAGGAATTCAGACTTGTATTTCTGGGGTTATTTTGATTTTAACGTGAGACTTCAGCCTCTCATGATCCCGCAATATTTGAGCATTTGAAAGTTTGCGCGATTTTGTAGTCACGAATTTGATTGGTTGCTGATCTGCTTCCTTGTCAAACTTCCTCTCTACTCTTCGTCATCTGTCATTATCATCAATTTTTTTTGAAGTGAGTGCGACTAAA
>JAQFZH010004481.1:0-11909 GCA_034695485.1 Entomobrya nivalis
GTTGTTAAAGCTGGCAATAAAGTTTTTTTAATATGATAAGGGGGAAGAGAAGTAGTGGAAAGGAGGCGAAGAGGCAACATGCTCTGTATGCTTGTGTCATTTGTTGTCTTTGGGTAAATGGCTTCGAGAATCGGTGTACAGTCATATTAAAGTCATATTAGTATGCCTGCATGCTTGCATTCTGCTATCAAAAAAGAATTATTGCAAACAGTACTATAGTATGGTCATTTACAAGTTTTGTGAGCATCTCGGCATCTAAGTTTAATGGCTCTACAGTATCTACATTATATGATAACTAACAAAACTTTACTACCACTAGTACTTGCGAACATGCTTCACTTAAAAGTATAATATTTAGGTTCCAACGCATAAATTATATTTCTACTTGTATATTGGAAGTCGTTCCAATGCCGTTTCTTTATATGCAACAACAGTAGTGTCGTATAATATGAATTTACCTTAACAAAATACTGCCGTTTTAATAGTTGCAGTTACGAATTACTGCTTGAAAAGTAAAAATAATAAATCAGCAAATTAGTCATCTTAATTCAGATTTAGACCCCTTGCATTGCTTTATTGTCGCAAATTTTCCAAAGTATTTTTTCCTACGAGAAATCGGAAGATGGCGGATATTTTTATTAGCACACGTTTGTCTTCAATGACTTTGAAATGTGCCTAATGTGAATGAAAATACTACTTATAAATTGGTAATATGTGTACCTCTGAACTACAAATAAAAGACACAAAAGCAGACCTTCATCGAAAATAAGTGGAGGGTGTGCATACGTGCTTTAGAATTTTTTGCAACTAAATCGTATTTTGCTAATAATATTATAGTGCAAACGTGAGTACTAATAAAATATAAATACGTGCTATGCATGCGCTGTAAATTCGTTGCGAATACGAAACATCTACAATATATGTGCAACCGTAGCAGCTCAAATAAAATGTAAATCTCTCGTTATTCATTTATAAATAGATGAATAATTAAGGAAATACGCAAATTTATATTGCTTCCTTGAGGGTCTTTTACAAAAAAGGGAACACCTTAAGACGTGCTACTAGTTTATATATAGTATACTGTATTTCGTTCATCATCCTCAATTCGTTTTCTGTATTTCTTGTGTAGATTCATCAGATATTTTCGTATAGCAAAGCTCATGTGCTGATTATATTTTTGTAGAATAAATATAAACTCAGATTGAAAAGAAAAAGTCTGGAGTCTACTAGGGTGACCATGCTTTTCCAATAACCATCGTGTCCTTGTACTACCTACACTGTAAAATATAAACGAGGCGTGTTTACTATTCCTCGTAAAGAAGTATAATGTTACCAAAATTGTATTCGGGACAAGTCAAACATATGTACATACATATAGAAAAAACAACACTCGTGCTTTCCCCCATCTTTAAACACACTTGTTTTCAGTCGTAAGGAAAAGGTAGTATTATATTAGCGAATGATAACATAAACTTTCTTCTTCCATTACTTGACACACTTTTTTCTTTGCTTGTTTAAAGTACTTTTTGAAAAACCAAAGTAAAATTGTGTCTATTGTAGGATATGTGTATTGTAATATAATATATAATATAGCATTAAAGCTTTTACCGTCAAGTTCTGGTTCCAACTTAATAACTATCTCGGTACATGCAGCTTGTCGAAAAGTAAACTCTTGCTTAACAAGACTAGTTACAATTTTCCATATTTTAGGAAGAAAATACCCGCATATTTGATATTATATTCTTTCTTGAAACATTTTATTTAACAAATTTAAATGAGAAGAAAAGACTGCTGCTTGAACTTTTTATGAATGTGTACACATTTAGGTTAGAAACCAACTACTTGAATACATATACTTATCCTTATACCTAAATATATCCATTCTCCATTCCCATATTTCACCTGAAGAAATACGACTTACAAATTAGAGGAGGAAAAGTCCAAGTGGATTCCTTTTACGCTTTTATGCCACTAAACGACCTAAAGAACGTTGAGAGCAAGAGAAGCAAGTTAAGACGAAAGCAAGACTACTTGAATTTTTGGAGAAATCTCATAGGCTAAAAAAGAAGTGAAAGGTACTTTACAGCTCCCTAAATTATGTCGTCATATTTATATTGGCTTGCTGCTGCATATACACATATACGTTGTCTGTGTACCTATGTATATAGCTATTAGCACTATTTTACGTGTATACTTCCATCCTCTGCCTGTTTAAGATATAATTCTTGGTCTTTTTAAATTAGGAGTAGTTAAAGTGGCCAGCATAAAATATAAACACGTTTTTTAAAAATGTGTCTAATATGCATACAACGGCAGCAGCCGCAGCAGAACCTACACAGCTTCATCTAACAGTACTAGCACTGCAAACCCAACCCAACGATGCTGTAAAATCTTGTAATAAATTTTCTTGTTTTCACATTAGTACTTTTGAAGGAGGGCGAAAATAAGAACCACCACTAAACACACAGTATAAAGCGCTAAAACAACTGCGAAATGTATTTTAGTGGTGGAGGTGGTATCTTGGTCGATATAAATCTAGCATTTAAATACATATACACTTTAGAAAGTGCAACTTGTACCGTTGACTATACGAGAAGACGAAATGGCAAGTACCACAAAGAAGTAGCATATTTGGTTACGACTAGAAGATAATCTTATAGAAGAATGTATGCATACCTATATGGTATGTGATGATGAAATATACGTTACTGAATTAGAGCTCTTAAGATGAGTAATAGGAATATGGAACGCAACAACAGCAGCAGGCAGCAGATCCATAACGTGGAGAAAGTGGTGGTAAAAGCTGCTGCCTTATACTTATTTGTCTTATACTTTCACTTTGTTTCATTTTGTTGCACACTAATCGACACATACCGCCGCTAGTACTACACCAACTAGTTAAATGCAAGAATATGAAAATATAGTTTTACTTTCCCATAATATAATATTTACGTGTCATAATAACTGTAATGCATACAGTCATAAACTACAATTATTTTATTATGGCATGCATTCCACAGCCTCATATATCAACAGCCTAGTATATTACATACAAAAACAGTATTTTATATATGTGCACATATTTTACTACAAGTGAATATGTACAGAATAAAAAAACAAAGGCCAGAGAGAAATGAGAAAAATGAGTTGGTTTTCATTGCCACCACCACCACTGCTGCCTGTCGGTTGCACCGTACTAGCTACTATTCGGATAGCTTTGTGTAACCAACACTAGTTCTATCAATTTTTTCTTGGTAAGAAAATTCTCTTAATTCCTATTCTTCCTCTTAAGAAAAGTGTTAGAAGGCTGACGTTAAGAGGCTGTTATATGTAAAATAATAAATGGGAGCCTCTCACGCGCTGATATCTAAAGATTGCTACTGCTACTATGAAAGTGAGATATAGCTACAAGTACAGTTTTTTATGTATAGATATATTATCATGCGTGTAAACACTAGGCATTTTGTATATTTGTACTGTTATTATTATGATTATTTCGAACATGATAACTGGGATCATTTCTTATTAGCTGACTCTTCAAATTTGTTGCTACCACACAGAGTGTAAAAACAAATGGTGGGTGCGCACGGGAATTTAACAAAACCACTTGGGCCTGCATTTACAATAACGTATGAGTTTTCAACACTATAGAAGCTGGCTATTTAGATAAAAAATAAAAAGAGAGGAGGTTTGGAAGAAAAGGGAATCATTTTTAACATTGCTGTAAAGTGTAGTGTGAGAGGAATATCAACGAAGAAGCTCTTGGCACTTGCACAAAAGTAGATGAATGACAGTTCCATAGCTCCCCTTTCCACAATGAGTTTATGTACGGCTCGTGCCTGAATTTCTATAATAATATTATATTATGGTGCTTGAGAGAAAAGTGAAAGTGTTAATAGATAACTTTACTGAAATGAAACAAACTGTGTGGTGGAGATGGTGAATGCTTTGAATGGATATACACTACAGAATGTTTTCAGATTATATAAATTGATGCTGCTGAATGAAAAAGTTTGTATTCAAAATACTGAATCGTATGTCGAGCTATATTGGATATTATAGACCCACTCGACTTCTATGTACCATTTTCTTTCTGACATTAGTCCTAAAATTTTGTTTTCAGCTGTGTTCATTTTATTTCATTTGCGTTGGCTTCCGAGAAGACTTTGGTTTTATAATTTTGTCATTGCCCAGCTCCAAAAAAAGATAACACATTATTGCAGTTTAGAAAGAGAGTACAATAACAAGAGGGAGAGAGAACTGGATAAACAAAAGCCTAGTCTGAGTAATGGAAATGGTGTTACTATTATTATGTTTGCTTTGTTAAATGAGATAAAATTAGTATCAATGTTTGGACTTTTCGTAGAGTAGTAGTAGTATGCGTACAAATTGTATTGAAAATCAGAATCAACTGAGTAAACTTAACTGTAGCATACATTGTAGTAATGAGCCTCTTGTTGTATGTTCTTTGTGCTCGCGTTATAAATACTCCAAAGTGTAGGCTTTTTGGTAAGAGTAGAATATTGCCATACAATCCGCCCTCTTGTATTTTCTGTTCCCAAAATGTATTACTTACCAGACACTTTCATTCTTGAATGTCTCTCTGCATCCATGTACAACTCTATATGCGCTTTTAATAATACACATAACATCTGATACTATTCTACTTACCATGTATTTTTTGTAGTAATGCGGATTTGGTGAAAATAACAGTACACTACCAACAGCAGCACCGGCAATGGCATTACTTAAAGCAAAACAACATTCCTAAATATTTTCGTTAACCACCGCATGGATGGAGGAGCCTTAAAACGTATGTGTGTGTATTTGTGGCAGGGGTGATGTATGATATCTAGGTTTTGGAATTAACGGACTAAAACTGAGGAGACCACCCGGACCACACAACCGCAAGCGTCTAACGAATTTGATACAGCAAACGAAGGAGAAAATACCACAGAAAAAGCAAAAGTGGATGAAGTAGAGAGGAAAAGAGAGTGAAATGCCAAGGCTGATGGCTGTCTCTTTTTCCTGTACTGTAATGACAATAGGTATTTAGGTACTTATACTTACTCTGCATACATTTTATATTTTGTATTATTGTATGTTTTATCCTGTTTCCTTGTTGTTTTTGCTATGTAGCATGTGAGTGAGTAGTGAAGAGTGAATATTGTAACTTAAGCTATTGTTTGCGGCACACATTCCTTTCTCCTTGCTGAGTTGCTACTGCTGCTGTTGACGATGATGACAGCAGTCAAGTGTCTGATGCAGATCTAAAATGCTTATTTCTCTTTTTGAAAGGCGAGAAGACGAGAGAGCAAAGCGATGGAATCATTGTCATACTGCGGTTGACCTTATTTGCCTATTTAACATGGACAGAGGAGCAAAGGATAAACAACAGAATCACGAGGCAAAGGCAGACAGGCAAAAGGGTGAGAAGAGAGTACATTACCGCTAACTTCATCTGACTGACTGCTCGTGGAAATTCCATATGTCTTTCTGCCCATCTGGTGGTGGTAGGGAACAACATACCTTGATGCCTTTCTTTCATATACAACTTGGCTTGTTTCTCCGAACCCATTTCAAGTCATTCATTCATCCCTTTTCTCGGTGTGCTCTATCATAAACAGACCGTGCTGAGTGCTGATTGTAGATGTCCACGTGTTGGATGGAGTTATAGCGATTTTGATTAAACTTTACTTCTTTCAGTCAGTGAGAAGGGAGTTTGATGTTGAGCAAGTAGTCTGGTTGATATTATTTTGACTGTCATTTTTATCTAAATATTTTTGTCTTCATTTGCCCCATTGTATAAAACAAAAGAATAAGCAAGGAAAACACTTACAACTTATCCCTGCATTCCTAGAATGATGATCCCGTTTTGAAAATGAATCTGTGTGAGTTGATGATAAATGTGTGTTTCGGTTTTGTTTTCATGACCATGGCGTAGCCAAAGTTAATATTAAGACTCATCAATCAAAATCACAATCCATTTCTCACATTCTCCTTCGTCTTATTCTTCATCTTGGATGGCTTTTCTTCATTCGATGGACTGTGTTAAGTAGGTTAGGATATTATGCTGCGTCTGGAGGAGTAAATGATGGGTTTAAATGAAGCCAGTGATGTCGACAGAGAAACATACTAGAACGGGTTAAGGGTTAAGTATAGAGGGCGAATATTATAAATTCGGCTTCTTACTGGCTTTTGTGGACGGATATTGTTGCTCAGTATTTCTGCATCGTAAAAAGAAAATTCATCCGTGCAAAAATTCTTAAAGCAGTTCACGTTTGTGCCTTTTCTTTTTGAATTAAATGCACAGTAGTACTACAGTCAGAGTGAGGGATACGCCATATTTGAAAACTAACGTATTTTATTAAATGTCCTTATATAAGCATTGATAAATTACCGCACTGTCATAGTCCAGCTAGTCATTAAAATGTCAAAGCTTGATAGACCATATACTATACTGTATAATTTTTCATCGTGTGGTTTACAAAAGGTAGTGTGTGTATAAAATTTATAGCGACACCGACGGCTGAATGGAACCTTTTTCTTTAATTACATAAGCGGAAGTACTGACAAGGTGTTTTCCTTACTATGTCCCTATCTATCTTTGTAATTTCCATAACCAGTTAAATTGCTTACGATTTCTTGAGTAATTCAAGTAATCACACGCTGTCATTGTATATCATTCTTGTGCCCTCCACATAAATTACCAACGATGAGGTGGAACTTTTCAAAATTCGAAAATATAATGTTCCAAGATTCTTATGTACATAATAATGAATTCTTCTTATTAGCGTCCAGCTAGTTTTGAAGACAATTTTTATGTTTATGGAAAGTACGCCGTACTTTTTTCGTGCTTGAAGGCATTGCTATTTCAACCTCATTATATACTGAGCGAGCAAATGTTGTGGTGTTGAGGTTGTGGAAAATTTTCCCGCAGTGTTAAACTCGCTCAAGTGCAAGTATATAAGCCCATGAATATGTCTTCGTCTTGACAGGGAAACGAAGGAATTCGTTGATTGCTTTTCCTTTTTTGCGTTGTGCTGTCTGGAAAACGGGAACCTTAAAAATACCCTTTTCATCTGAGGGATTTTCTTGATCTTGCCAATGTCTAAGATTTAGTACACTCCCTAAGAAAGCAAGCATATCCAGAAGACTGACGATAACAAAACACCGAAATGTTATTTTGCTACTTTTAAATAAAGACTTGGACGATTCAAGTAATAACAATTTGACGTCTTTGTGAGTGGGGATATCAAACAAACCCTCTTTACAGGTTTCTCATATTGATTGACTGACAGTTAGAGGAGCAATACAAAATACTAACTGACAAATCACAAAATACAAGGTCTGTCCCTCCGGGATTCTTAAAAATATCTATTTAGTTAAAAATAATCCGCTCTAGATAACGGAAAATGCTGTTGCAAAGTTGCAATGTATACATACTTGCTGGTAAACACGTGCCAAAAACGCAGCTAGAAACAAAGTAAAGTGCACTGAATAACCTGCGTTGCATTGTGTTCGTTGGAGATACATAATTCAATTTCTATTCGTTCAAATTTATTACATATATATCTAAATTCTTTTATTTTAGTACTGATGACGAGCTTTTAGAACATTATAATAGAAGAACTGGATCGAATTTCTATATTCCCATGCCGGGTGGGATTGTACATCATGGTGTAGTAAGAGGAAGAAACAAAAGGACTCGAAAGTTTTCATACGAAGCAAACTCTAGCTTACATACATGATAAAGCCAAAAACAAACAGTTTTACACAATATGAGTGCTGCAGTAATCGGTAGTTGGTGTTTTTGGTTTTGTTCTTTCTTACTGAGGTGGCGAATTGTGATGTTGGGGTGGGAAAACAATTCTGGCAAGGCCACGGCGTTGAGATATGAAGATGAACATGGTATGCTGAAATGCATTTCGTTTTGTACTGAACTGCGATGGTATCCGACGCTTTGAGCAAAAAACAAATTATTATGTTTGCCTTTTTGTAGAAAACAATTGATATGGTCCATTTTTGGCATAATGAGGAGCTTTGTTGATCTGTATTTGTAGAATTATAAAAGTTAACTAAATCTTCTAGTAACAGCTATAAATTTTTTCTACATGGGGGTATGTTATATTTTATAAGTAAATATAAAAGTATTGAAAGTGCACATAGTGAACTTCGAACTGAACTGCAGAAGGGAAAAGCCTTGCATCCTGCTTGTTTTTTGTATTAAATGTATTTGGACAAAAAGTGTAGCATGCCAAAAACTTTGTGCCAAATACCCGGATACGAATTGTAAGTGTGAGATGTAAGCAACCCTGAAGTGTCTTGTTATCTCCCTTGGCTCGGCAGTATTTTAAGTAGAATTTCTAGATGATGCGAGCCAAAAAGTCCCCCATTTATGAGAATGATCGTTCTTGTAAACTTCAATAAACCCACAGGAATAGATAGAAACGAGAAGAGTTTTTGTTCTTCCCTATTACATGTGGATTGACTTTGTTAGCTGGTCCATCTATGCCAGACAGGAAGTAAATGCATAGCTTGATGTAGCAAAAGAGACCACATACGACAAAATGTAAAGGTAACCAACCATAATAGTATATAAAAAATTAGTTAAGCATGTAGTCGGGTTTGTCATTTAAATAATTTAAACAGCTTTGCCTCACCTATTTTCAAAAAGCTTGTTTATTTCAAGAAACCTTCAACCGTACACACAACCAGTAGAAAATATATCAATTTTACCTTTTCACCCGTTCTCATTTCATTTAAGGGCTAAGCCTTTTAAAGCTGTATGTATATGTAATCAAAATGAGTGTACATATACTTACGTAATAAGAACGTAGTCATATTGAGTCATTGGATAAGGTGTAGATTGCGAATGTATACGATATGATGATACAACTATTTAATTTATTTCACTCAGCAAATCTTCCCTTTTCCGTTTCAACAGTGTTGAAGACGTCGTGTACTGTTTGCAGAGCAGCAAACAAACCAACCCTACAGCTCTCTCAGAGCAAGGGAAAATGTAAAAGGTTAAACGAGAAAGAATTAGATGCATAACTGAACCGAGGAAAAACTTATTTTTCAATTATTTGGTCTCTTTACGTGAATTACAAGTGTTGGGTAATACATCTGTATAAGTTCAAATGAAAATACTCCCGTTACTACCGAAAATTCCCATGCACACACGGTGGTGGAAACAAGCGTGTCGTAATAGCATCGCACCAGCACCACCAGCAGACAAGACGCATAATCTAATCTAGATTAGGACGTGGACAAATTTATGTGGCAAAAAGTAGTCCGCTGGCAACGGAGAAATTATTGCGATCAGATTACATGATTGCATCGTGTTGTTGTTGTGCAGTATGTGTCATGTGTGTGAACGTTCGTGTTTGGAGACAGTAGTCCACTTCTAAAAACAACCACGACAATGCAATGCGATGTTCACAATACTACGATGTAATAGTTTTTTTGGATTTTTCACAATCCCGTATTCTATTGTAATAGATAGAAATTCTCTATTTCCCCTTAAGTCTATTCAGCAGTTCACTAACGCAATATGTCGTTTTTGTCCTTGTTGCATGACACGGAATATGTAGTGTCTAAATACTTACTTGCAAGGATACCTACATTATTCTATGTTTTTGTAATAATGAGATCCCACATACACGTAAACTACTCGGTTGAGTTGAACTTTTTTCTTTCGTGCGATCAAGATTGCCGCACAAATGAAATGGTTTTTTATCTGGTTTTCATTTTATTCCTCATTTCATGTCTTAAGTGATAATGTCAAGTAATAATCAGGAACTTAATCAATATAATTTGTTCCAATAAACTGTGGCACCAACGCAAGTATAGAGATGTGAGGGTTTTTCGTATATAATTTGGTGTATGAAAGCTTTAGCCCAAAACTAATGCACATATTTCTTTAGCTTTGTTTTTCTTATTCGTAGAGATCTACTGTTTCAAATTAAGCAAAGTACTCAGAAACATGCTGTTTTTATTTTTGAATTGAGAGTATTTCTTTACAAAAAGTGCGTGTGCGTACTTGTAATCTGACTTCATATACATATATTTTCGGGTAAACCCCCAATTTGCTAAGATATTTTCGAAACCAGCTAACCGTGACAAGCAAGATAAGGAAACATCAGTATTATTTCAAACGATTTTTCTTATTTATTTTGCTCCTTTCGCCTTATCTATCATTTTGTAATTGAATTTGTGGGAACACTTTATAATTTTCACGCTTTTACTTTCAACCTACAGTATACGAAAACGTGTGATGAATAACAATATCATGTTGACAATTTAAAACCAACAGAAATTCTCTGTTGGTTTTATAGTACACTGTGATGCGAACTTAATGCATTAATTTAAATCCAACGTATCCTATCAATGAGGATTCGATGCAAAAAGTGAATCATGTGTGCAAAAGTACATTTGAAAAAGATTAAGTAGTAATTTATTGTTGTGTTCCTTACTGTAGAGTACATGCATACGTCTACAATCGAATAAATGTATATAATCATACAAATATGGCTCAATTAAAATTATTTCAGAAGCATTTACTGGAAGTTTTCGTGAAGCACGAACGATTTACAACGGTATTTTATTCTTTCTTACGGCATAACTCCGAGCTTTAAGCCAGATGCTCATTTTACCCAGCAAATTAATGTCTTTGTATAGCCGTAAGTGCTATTGTATCGTTGTCCTTGTGGCGCTGGTCTGTAAAGAGAAAAAAATAGCATGCATTCTTCTCTCCAAGTAAATCCAAGCAATGTGTGTTCTACTTGCGTTACCTATTTTATAGAAAAAGTTGCTGTTATTATGCAATGTACTCGGTAGCAATTCCTTTAGTATACCGTAAAAAGAATGAGAATTGATTAAGAGCTCCTTTGAAAGCGACATTCCTCCGTTCCCATTCCATTTTTACTTTTTTGTAAGTTTATCTGCTATCAGGAAAGAAAAATTTCCATTAGCTTTCGGCATGTCATGTCATTTTAGATGTGAACAAAAAATAGATTCCATTACAAAGAAATGTGTATTAGGTATTCATGTCATGTATTCAGTTTGTACGTATTTTGAAATGTATATCATTATAATCAAGAGCTTACTGATTTGTTCACATCATTCTCTCATTCAAGTTATAGTAAAACTTAATCTTTGCTCTGTAAACAAAAAAGCAATCAATTCAGAGGCAACATAATGTTAACAAGTGCGCTTTTGTTTACATATTTTGTTTACAGGTCTTCGTTTCAGATTTGGAACGACGGAGGGAAGTAGAAATGTCGCTTTTTGGAATTATTTACATGAATAGAAAAAAGTAAATAGTAAGGGCTTTCCAACTTTACTACGAAAAATAGATGAAACTCATCGGTTTCTAAAGGCCTGAGAGAAATCTACAACGTCGAAAGAGGAATGACCCATGACCCGTTGGAGGTATAAACTAACTGTGTTATTGCTATTCTAATAAAGATAACTAGTGGAAAACAAACAAGATAAGCCATTCAACAAAATTGGAAATTCAAAAAACAGTTCGTATTACTGCTGTTGTTTTGATTAATGTTTAAATGAATATTCCTAGAAAATAAATGACGCATCTAATTTTTCAAAACTAACGTTGTAACTTAATTGTTTGTTGGCGAAATAAAAAGAGTATTTTAAAAATACACAACTTAATGATATGATAGCAGTTTAAAATGATTTGATTAAAATGATTTGATTATTATTACTATTACCTTCATTGAATTGAATTGTAGCTTTATTAGAGTGACAAAAACCATAACACGTTAAACACAACAAATTGTTTACACGACAAAGTCACTTCAAAAATTCAGAAAGATAATACAAATGAGAATTCCGAATCAAGGTATAAATTATATAGTACGTAAAAAAAATACATATACATACAT
>JAQFZH010004482.1:0-11909 GCA_034695485.1 Entomobrya nivalis
AACACGAATAATGATGAGATGATGGAGAAATTATGCAAATGAAGGTATGAGATAAGCAAAACAAGAAGAAATGAAGAAGCCTGCCTGCATTGCATTGGTTTTTCGCATTTTTACATATAATGCATTTTTTCACTGCATGCATAGAATAATATGCATATATGACACGAATCGACGCGACGACGCGACGGTGACGACAAGCTTCTCATTCTCAATCGGTTTCCCTGTCTTAGACATTGGCATTTTTGTGAAAAGCGTAGCGTTGAATTTGAGTTCAGAACAGTCTTCACTGGAATGACCTTACATGACCTGACCTTGCCAGCTTAACCCGTGATTGCGTAAACTACGACGCTTTTACGTAATAGATAACAAAGCAGATTCGTATGAAATCAAAACGCAACAGTGAGCAGAGCAAATCATTGAATCTCTGCAAATTTGTGCAATTCCCCATTCCCCTTCCCTGTGAATTGCGTGGTGTCCAGTTAACTTTAACTATTATTAACTATCAGACTATTTTTTAAAAATTATTCTGTGGAAGTACTAACATAATTAACTTAATTGGTAGGAAGCAGTGTAAAGTTGAAGGCAAATATTATAAATTACTGGTTTGTGATCTATGTATTTGGAAAAGGAGAGACGATGATTGCGGGTAAGTGTGTAAATGTGAACTAATTTTGTTGAATTAAAACGCTGATAAGTTTTAATTGAGGTAGTTTTTTAATATCAAACTAGCTATAATTAGATAAATATGATGGGATTTTCCATGGTTTTTGTGACATTACAGATGAGAATTCTGATCCTTCAACATGGGATATGGACGACACAAATGGTCCAGCTTCATTGCAAAAAGGGATTGAAGGGAGAGGTCGTGAACGAAACGAGTACCAAGATCAGAGGCAACCCCGTCGTCAGGAAATGGAAATCGCGGAGAAATTCGTGGCTGAATTGAATTGCAAATTGAACGCACTGGCCACTAACCATTCTGATAATTCAAATGGTGAAAACATACATATTTTTAATTGCTTTGGTTTTGAAATATTTAATGGTTCTAAATATTAAATTACAACGCTCATTAATTATAACTCGCAGGTCGTCAGTCTCGGCTTGATCATGATGATGATAACATGTCGGCCTCACCATCGATCGGAGGACGCTTGCGAAGGAATGCATATGGAGAGACGACTCTGTGTGCTGAACCTGCAGTTGCGGTGACTCGGAGGAAACCAAGGGTTCACGTAAATCGGGTACAGACGTCAGCTCGTCAGGAAGAACAAATGCCAGAAGAATTGAAAGCTAATTCACCAGATGACCCCAAGGATCACCTACGGTCACCTCGAGGGCTTGGTTCCAGTACCGCTGCTTCTAATCCGGCTGCTTTTCCAAGCCAAGTTTTCAAGCAGTTCAGTGCTGCTGGATCCACGTGTTCGTCTGGATCAAATCTATCAGAGTCTGGAGATACAGCTACTACTTCCACTGCAGCAACTGAAGAAGACGCCAGTACAATATCAGTTGCAGATCGTCTGGAACAACACAATGCAGAAAAGAAGAAGGACATTGAACGAAGAAAAGCAGAAAAGCTGGTGCAAGAGAGGAAGCGTCAGGCATCCCTTGAACCCTTGCCCTTGATGATACCGGAGAAGATTCCCAACGACATTAAGGAACAGAAGAAGGCTTTGCCCATTTACGCAGTTAAGGACCAGCTAATTGATGTCATAAAGAATAATCAGATTGTCATAGTTACTGGATCAACTGGATCGGGAAAATCCACCCAAATTCCTCAGTACATTGCGGAAGCAGGATTGCATGGAAATGGAAGAATCATTGTGACGCAACCCCGACGCATGGCAGCGAAATCGCTGGCTATTCGGGTCGCCGCGGAATGCGGCGTTGAAATTGGAACAACCGTAGGCTATTCAGTTAAACTGGAAAGGTCGTATAGTGACCATACTATCATCAAGTTCGTGACTGATGGCTTATTGGTGAAGGAATGCGTACGAGATACAATTCTGTCCGCCTACTCGGTTATAATTATTGATGAGGCGCATGAGAGAAGTATTCATACGGACCTTTGCTTGGGTAATTCAACGAAAATATTTTTACACATTTTGAAGTCGCAATTCTAGGAAAAGGTTGGACATGTTGAATATGATATTATGTTATATATAATCATTTATAGGGCTCTTGAAAGGCATGGCTAAGAAACGACCCGATATTAAGATTATTATTAGCTCAGCTACTTTGGATGAAGATAAGTTTTCCAAGTTCTTTAACAACGCACCAATCTTCAAGGTTGGTGGAACTCTCCATCCAGTCCGGACAGAATATAAAGAAGAATTGGAGTCGGATGAGGTCTTTTCTGTGCTTGTAGATACGGTTTTCAAACTCAATCGGGAAAAAGACAAAGGTAAATTATCCCAATTATGTATATAATATTAACTACAGCAGTTGGCGAATCATTTACGACTTTTAAATGTTCACTTACATGTAATATCCTTTATAATTGCAATTTTAGGAGATATCCTCGTATTTCTGGCGGGTCAAAGTGAAATCGACGAAGTATGGACTATGATACGAACACGAAGGGAATTGGAAAAGGAAAAGAATTCCCAGTACCCTACGCTAGAAATAGTTCCGTGCTATGGAGGACTTTCGTTTCAAGAGCAACAGAAGATCTTCGAGGCGACTCCATCAACTCATCGCAAAGTAGTCCTGGCAACAAATATTGCGGAGACTTCGTTGACAATTGATGGCATCAAATATGTAATTGACACAGGCTATTTTAAGCAAACTGAGCACGATCCAAAATCTGGGATTACCGCCCTTGTCCACCGTGCAATAACCAAATTCCAAGCCATCCAAAGACTTGGTCGTGCTGGGCGCACGGGGCCAGGAACATGCTATCGGTTGTACGGTAAAGATGATTTCAAGTGTTTGCAAAATGTCCCACAACCGGAAGTTAAACGTAGCAATTTAGAGTCAGCCGTTTTGGACATTTTGGGAATGGGGTTCCCGAATCCTTTAGAGTTTCCTTTCATGGATCCCCCATCAGAAGATGCCATCTTTGAAGCCTTGCTTCACTTGAAGGAACTTGGCGCTGTGAATAGTAACTTCAAGCTTATTAAGTTGGGCAGACGATTGTCGGAGTTTCCCTTGACTCCCAGACTCGCCAAAGTGGTTTTGGAATCAGAGAAACTGGGCTGTGAAGAGGAAGTGCTCAAAATTGTGGGGTTGCTTAGCGTGTCGTACCAAAGTTTATTTAAAGTTAAACGTGACGAACTTAGTGATGAGGAATGGAAGATTTTTATTAAAACAAAGAAAAGTTTCAAGAATTGGGATGGAGACATGATAACCTTACTGAAAATTTATGACACTTGGGCATGGAATGGCTTCGGAAATCAGTGGTGCCGGAGGAATTATATCCAGTCTCGGATTTTACATGAAGCTGAAGCAATAAGGCAAGAATGTGAAGACATTTTAAAAAATCGCGAACTTACAAAAACTGTGGCTGATAAGAGGGATACACATCCTAAACACTTAAATCCCACAAATCCGGTTGAGTCTGGCGTAAAAAGTGAAAGTATTCGGAAAGCGTTTACAGCCGGTTATATTCGGCAGATTGCCAGAAATATTACGGGAGACAGGTTTAAAACAGTAGGGAACCTTCCGCATGATAAGGACGTTTACATGCATTCTTCCAGCTCGTTAGTGTACAGTTCTCGAGACCACCCTTATGTCATTTATCATGACACATCAACAAGAACAGATTGGAGCGGAAGTAAATTAAAAACCTATATCAGAGGAATCATAAAAATAAAGCCGGCTTGGATGATGCAGTATGCGCCAGAGATTGCAAGGAAGATTAGGAACTGGGATGGGTTTTTCAGAGAGCAGGAAAGGAATTAAGCTGTTGCTAGAATTGTTTCAATCGCGCGTTAAATTAATTTTTAAATCAAATAAATTATGTAATGTTAACGTGCTTGTGTGTTAAAGCTTTAATTTTTAATGAACTCCATTTTATTACTGTATGAATTGTATTGTGAAACATGAAATTTTAGGAATTCAATAAAGTTGTAGTTTATATTTTACATATTTCACTGTATCCCGCTTGTTTTATTCATTATATTTTCAAAACATCTTTTAAAGCCTTTAATTATCATTTATCTGTTTCTAATGAAAGCAATTATTTGGAATAGATAAATTATTAAATAATAGATTATTTAAACATTTTAACTTATTTACTAACATTTTATATTAAAATAGTTTAAAGCAATAAATATATCATCACATCAATATTATTGAGAGATCATTTAAATATTTATAAATACCTGTTTGCAAATTCGGGTGCATATTCCCTCACCCAACTAGCCTCAATTTTGATAACCCCCCGGATAAAAGCTTTAGACGTATTTAAAACTTCGTGATAAATGACAAAGGGATGTGAAGTACTAAAAAAGGCACTGGAAGGATGAAGAAATACGTTTTCCACGTACGCCGAATTTCCCAAAGTCTCATATGCATGGCCTCTCGCCTTCTTTCTCGCAATTTGTCGAAAGTAGCCAGCGGTGAAAGCCCTTCGAATATTTTCCCCTTTGCTTTCAGACGCAGTAGGTGGCACAGCTTTCAAATTATTTCCATTTCTCGGAGAAGAAATCCCGTGATTTCTTAAAATGTCCTCCAACTGCTGCCTAATTTCCTCAGCATCACATAAATGACGATATTGGATGTAATGTTCCCAACACCATTTCTCACTGTACTGATTCCATACCCAAGTGTCATAAATCTTGAGAAGGGTTAAAAGATCGCCATCCGTATTTTGGAAGGTCTTCCTCACCGCATCCGACTCTTTACGATATTTTTTCCCACGCTTAAATATATTCTGGTATTGGGTGCTCAGCATGGCGACAATTTTCAACACTTCCTGCTCACAACCAAGCTTCTCCGATTCTAGGACCACTTTTGCGAGATGTGGCGCCAAAGGGAATTCCGCCATACGTCTTCCCAATTCAGTCAATTTCAGGTTACCATCCAAAGCTGAGAGTTCCTTTAAATGTTGCAAAGCTTCCATGATGGCATCTTTTGACGGGGGATCCATGAAAGGAAATTCAAGGGGATTAGGTATGTCCATTGCAATTATGTCCAAAATGACAGACTCCACGTTACACCTTGTGATTTCCGGTGTGGTCGCATTTTGCATGGTCTTTTCAAAATCATACTGGCGATATAAACGGTAGCATTTTCCTGGCTGAGTGCGACCTGCACGACCAGCTCGCTGGATTGCTTGGAACTTTGTGATTCGCTTGAGGACTAGAGAGTAAATACCGGATTTTGGATTATACTCATTTTGCTTGAAATATCCACAATCAATTACGTATTTAATGCCATCAATTGTTAAAGAGGTTTCAGCAATATTTGTGGCCAGCACGACTTTGCGATGATTTTCTGGGGTGGGCTCGAAAATCTTTTGTTGTTCCTCGAAAGGCATGGATCCACAACATGGAGTAATTATCAGAGTATCGTGCATGGAATTCCCTTCATCTTTCAATCTGGAGTCCAGCATTTCCCAAACGTGATCGATTTCATCTTGACCTGACAGAAATACGAGGATGTCACCTGAAATAATGTATGACGTAAATTAAATGGAATCATTCAAACGAATTTTTAATTGCTGGTAATTTTTGTTAAGTTTACCTTTCCCTTCCCTTCGGTTGATACTGAAAATGGTTTCCACTGCTCCAGCTAAATACTCATGCTCTCCTTTCGGATTGTAAATTAGGTCAACAGGATGGAGCTTTCCACCAACTTTGAAAACTGGGGCGTTATTAAAATATTTTGAAAACTTGGCTTCTTCCAATGTAGCTGAGCTGATGATGATTTTGAGATCTGAGCGCTTTTCCGCCGCGCGTTTTAATAGACCTGACATATAAATTTATTTTAATTGAATTAGTGTCCCGCTATTCCATTCATTTTAATCATAATCTCTTTAAGCTTTATAAATATTAATTTTCTTAATTACCAAAGCAAACGTCTGTATGAATGCTTCTCTCATGAGCCTCATCAATAATTATAACCGAGTATGTATCCAAATTCGACTCCGAAGCACATTCCTTCACTAACAAGCCATCAGTCAAATATTTGATCACTGTATGGTCACTAATTGACCTATCAAAGCGAACTGAATATCCCACCGAAGTTCCTAATTTGACGCCACATTCCACAGCAACACGACTAGCCACTGACTTGGCTGCCACTCGTCTTGGTTGAGTAACAGCGATTTTTCCAGTGCCGTGCAATCCAGCTTCGGCAATGTACTGAGGAATTTGGGTAGACTTTCCCGAGCCAGTTTCCCCAATAACGATAACCATTTGATTACTTTTGATAGCCTCAATTAGCTTATCTTTAAATGCAAAAATTGGCAGTGCTTTTTTCTGCTCTTGAATTAACCGAGGGACTTTTTTCAAGTTGAAAATTGGTTTTGGGACGAGAGAGGCAACTTGTTTCCGTTTTTCTTGCTCATGTTCCTTTTTTTTCTGCTCGATGTCTTCATCCTTTTTAGCTTGAAATTGGTTCAAAAGTTCTAGCAGGGAAGCACCAGCAGCATCTCCATTTGTGTTGGTGTTCTCTTCACTCGAACCTTGACTTTGTTTGGGGGAAGTAGTAGTAGCTGGGGATATTGATAAATTATAAAAGTCTGTAGTTGTCGCCTCAACTGTTGGAGTTTCCTTTTGAACTACTGCTGGCATTCGTGGAGATGGGGTTTGTTTCTTAATGGGCATGGGTTGAATGGGGGCTGGAAGTTGAGGATTACTCGCCTGGCGACAAACGGTATCGTTTGGGGTAACCGAATTTCCAGGTAAATGAATGTTCCGCTGTTCTGGTGTCCTTGCTTTGGCTTTGACTGATGTTTCTGGGATACTCTGCTTTGAAGGAGTTCTCCTCCGCAAGGAATTGGTAAGGTTTTGTCCAAATACAGTGTCTACTGGAGAAGTAGGAGAAGAAACTGAAGGTCGAGAGGTGGACTGATGACTGAGAGGGCTCGTATATGCAGCAGAAGATGAGGAGAAACCTGTTGAATTATTTTGCGAGGGGACATGTTCTGAGAGAAATGAGAAAGCATTCTGGGTCTGGGTACGTGGAGACTGATACTGATAACCTAAATAAATAGTAAAATTGCAATTTAGATTCATGCAAGAAAATAATTGAGCCATTTATGATTTATAAATATATTGCATATGTTTTTGCTTTACCATTTAAATTATTTGAAGGGACATTTTGATTTCTCACGGCTTCGGATGATGACTGCGTGTTGCGAGGTAAATACTGGAGGGAGTTGCGGTCGAGTTGATATTGATTACGCCTACTAATCTCATATGCCCCACCTCTCCCATTTTGCACTGAAGCTGGAGATGTGACATTGCTGGTTTTCTTTGTTGAAGAACTAGAGTTTCCTATGAAATATAATTATGAACTAGTTTGTAAGAACAAGGTCATCTTTCACATTTAGTGAAAATTATATGAAAACAAGTAAGCATAATAAAATATGAATATCCACTAACCCATCTCTTTAAAAGTGAAAACTAACTCAGCTCAATATTAGGATAATTGATGATACACAAAAACAGCGTAACTAGACCTAATGCCAATTGTCAAAAATATTTTACAACTCCAACATGTGGAATTGCATATAGAGCTGCACTTTTTACTTTTACATGGCACACTGGCACAACTAATTTAGCAATGATTTTCCTCTTGACGTTGCTATGGTTCTCTGGCTCTTGTCTGCTGACTCCGATTCCACTAAAAAACGAATTGCAACGTTTCATAAAAAGCAATGATATATTTTTTACTCAACCCTTTATATGTTATTTTTTATAATTATCCGATACAGGAGAGAATAGAGAACATAGAGATAAAGATAGCATAATAAACACTTTGCACAACAGAGCAGAGCCCGTGTGCAAAAATGACCAACGATCGCTGCTGCATTTGCAATGTTAGAGTGCAGCGCAGACTGCAGACTGCACACGGAATAACAAGGACAACTTACAATCGATGGATGAATAGGTAGATAATAGCCAGCTTAGCAAAGCAAAAGTAGTAGTTGTTTGTGTGATGTGTAGTTGGTGATATGAATAAAGTATGAGAACAGAACGCTAAAAAATGCACAAAAGCCAGTGTCACAGAAGAAGTGTAGTATGCAAAATGATAAGTAAATTTAGCGATGAAAATGGTACGTCAAAAGGGGAAAAAACAATAATTTACATTTTCGGTATTTACTTAAATCAATGGCAATTTAAATATTTATTTTCATCTTAGTAATCAAATATGTACTAAATATATGACATGAATGCATTATAAAATATCATTAAAAAACGCAGAAAGATCATCAATTGTCTGCAGCTTCGCTCCAAACTTGGGTGCATATTCCTTAATCCAGCTCAGCTCAATAGGAGTAACGCCTTTGATAAACGCTTTGGAAGTCTTCATCACTTCATGATAGATAACCCAGGATGGACAAGGCTTCACACTAAACAAAGCACTTGTCGGATGAATAAATACCTGTTGGTCATAGTTACCATTTCCCTGAGTCTCATATGCATATCCCCTTGGCACCTTCTTTGCAATTTGCCTAAAGTAGCCGGCAGTAAATGCTTTCCTAATCTTGGCGGAAAGGACAGCAGGGTCCGACGCAAAGGGAGATGGCCTATTATCAGCTCCTCCCATAAGAATTCCACGTGCACTTAAAATATCCTCCAACTGCTGACGAATCTCATCAGCTTCACAAAGAATGCGATAGTTCAAATACATCCTTCCACACCACTCCTTATTATAATTGGAGGCGACCCACAGATCAAATATTTTTAAAAGGGTCAGAAGGTCCCCATCTTTACTTTGGATGCTAGCCCTGGCCCTGTCCGCGGCTTGGCGCAATTTCTTACTGCGTGAAAACATGTTCTGGTATTGAGTACTCAGCAAAGCTACTATTTTCACTACTTCCTTTACACAGCCAAGTTTTGCAGACTCGATAACAATTTTGGCAAGTTGGGGCTCCAGCGGTAGTTCTGACATCCGTTTTCCCAGTGGAGTGAGCTGAAGATTTGCATCCAAAGCGGATAGCGCAACGAGTAGCGTCATTGTGTTATCAATTGCATCATCCGCAGGCTTATCCATAAAGTCAAATTTGAGGGGATCGGTTATTCCCATTGCCATGATGTCTAAAATTACTGATTCCACGTTACATCTTGTCACTTCCGGTATTGTGCAGTCCTGCATGCAACTCAAATCCAGCTCACGGTACAACCGATAGCATTTCCCGGGTTGTGTACGTCCAGCACGACCAGCCCTTTGGATGACTTGAAACTAATTAAAAAATATATATACTCATTAAAAATTGTATACTTTTTTAATATTAAGAAAATTAAAGCAGTTTAAAAAATAGTAAAATACCTTTGTTATGCGTTTTTTGACAAGCGTGTAAATTCCAGTCTTTGGATTATATTCATTTTGCTTAAAATATCCACAGTCAATGACATAAACTATGCCATTAATTGTTAGCGAAGTCTCGGCAATATTTGTCGCCAAAACCACTTTGCGGTGATTTTCAGGAGCTTCATCGAAAATCTTTTGCTGCTCTTCAAATGGCAAAGCTCCATAGCATGGCACGATGTGCAAAACACTGCAATTTGCAAGTTTGTCCCAAACCTGCTCAATCTCATCTTGGCCGCATAAAAACACAAGGATGTCTCCTAAAAAAATTTTTAAGATATAATTTTGTATACAATTTTTTATGATATATTTCTTCATTCTTGTTTTTATTAAGGTACCTTTGGGTTCATTCGCATTCCAATTGATGTTCATGATGACATTTGCTGCTTCTTGCATGTAGTCATCACTAACTGGCGGCTTATAGATTATGTCTACAGGATGGGTTTTTCCACCAACTTTAAAAACTGGAGCATTGTTAAAATACTTCTTGAACTTATCTTCGTCCAATGTAGCCGAGCTTATTATTATTTTCAGGTCTGGTCGTGTTCTAGCAGCACGCTTCAAAAGTCCTAGATCATTTTAAAAAATGGTTTAATTTAGAAAAAAATATCTTAATTATTTTACAATCGTAAAAAAATGATATTTCAGCTTACCAAAGCAAACATCAGTGTGAATGCTTCTTTCATGAGCTTCATCAATCATGATGATTGAATAAGTATCCAAATTTGCCTCCGAAGTGCATTCCTTCACCAACAGCCCATCTGTCATATATTTTATCACGGTTTCTCCACTAATTTTCTTATCGAACCGCACCGCATATCCGACAGTACCGCCCAGCTCCACACCACATTCCTTAGCAACCCGAGTCGCCAATGATTTCGCTGCCACTCGCCTAGGTTGTGTCACCGCAATTTTTCCGTTTCCATGTAAGCCTGCCTCCGCAAGGTACTGAGGAATTTGGGTAGACTTTCCCGAGCCCGTGTCCCCAATCACTATTACCATTTTTTGATTATTTCTGATCGCTTCAATAAGCTCATCTTTGAAATCGTGAATGGGCAAAGATTTTTGTTGCTCGAGATCGGCAGGTGAAACATTCTCTTTGTTGAACAGTGGCTTGTTTTGGGGCACACTGAGAACTACCTTTTGTAAATCTTCCAGCTCTTTGCATTTCTGATCAATTGCATCGTTCCTCGCCCTCTGAAGCTCTGTTATTCGATCTAACAGCGACCTATTATCCGAACCATTTACAGAAGCCATTTTATAGCACTAGAAACTTAACACGACAATCTCACCAGAGAACCAACTGTAAGTGTAAGTTATAATTGCTGAAAGGAGAATTAAAATTTTGCTTTAACTATTGGACTGGGAACTGGGAAATAGGTAGTATAGTATAGGCATAGGGTATATAATTCTGATGATGGGTTCACATTTGGTGTTCTTGATAAGAGTCTAGTGTCAAATGCAACTTTATTGTACTCGTACCGCAGCACTGCACATACAACTTACGAATGACGCTGCGCTGTGACTGTGACTCAATGCAGCAAGTTGCACATTTGCAGTTGCACTAAATCCCATTATGCCATCACCTTTTTTACTCTAAAAACGAATGTTAACGTTTTATGCTTCTCATGATCATACCATCTTTCATCTTTTGTGAACAAATATAATGGGTAAGCGTAATGCTCGTTTAATAAACGAAGTGCATAGCATATAGCAGCAACAGCTCAACTAATTTATCATGAATCATAACCTTCAGTTGTAATTGTATAAAAAACTTCACCATTTTTGTTCTCTCCATATAATATGCTTAAAAATGCAACGAAAGCGAAAAGCAACGAAATGTACATTGTCCGACATAACATACTTTATTTCGTTTATTAGCCGGTCATGGAGAAGAGTAGAATAGTTTTTGACAAATATGCACTGTGCATTCAATACGTGAATCCAGTCTTATCAAATCCTGCTGAAGTTTGCACTTTGCATCTTGCATCCCCTAAAATTGAGTTGAGAAGAACTAGTCTTTATCGTACCGTACGTACCAAAATGCTTTGCTTATGATGAAAGATGAAAGCAAGCATGCAGTTCATTGTGCATGTAAAAATTCATCGATTTTCATAAAATATCATGAATAGTGGTACAGTAGTGGGTAGGGTATGAGTAATGATAAAAATCGTTTTTGGCACATTCGTTTGGATGTAACGTTTACTTGGCGTTTGCCTTTGATTACTAAGGCTAAGGCTATATAACTTTGCAGTGTTTAGCCATTCTAGATGATCATGCTTATTAACTACCGTATTGCGTAGCTAGGTAGTTAATGAGATTACGATCCTGTCTGTCTGTCTGTCTGTCTGTCTGTCTGTCTGTGTGTCTGTCTGTGGACACGATTTCTCGAAAACTACTTGACCATTTGACACCAAACTTGGTACACA
>JAQFZH010004483.1:0-11904 GCA_034695485.1 Entomobrya nivalis
GCTAAAAGAGAAAAGCCATTCAAATATTTTTCTTGTCTGACTCTTCTGCCTATTATTATTGCGATTGCCTCTCTTTCTCTCTGATTGTCTGAACGAGTGAGTTTTTAGTGTGTGCATCCTCTATTGTGGATCCTTACACTTTTCTCTCTATCTATCCATTTCTCTGCACTAAACCGCCACAAGCGCAACGGAAATTCAAATTCATTACTTAAATAACCTTACTTTTTACCTTGTACGGTGGGAGTTAGAGAGGGAAAGAGATGTAGCATCTCTCTCTCTTTCCCTCTCCTTATCGCTCAAGTTAGCAGCGGTTAATACTTTCACGTTTCACTCTATTTCGTGCTTTTATCCTGGTCTAACCCTGGCCAATACAACATAACCCTTTCTTTTCTGACTGAGAAGCTGACTGTTTGCCTCCGACTTTTTTTTTCTCTGCAGCAGCATCAGCCATTGATCTCTACTGATCGCTTTCACTGTTATGGTGGTGGTCTGGTTCGGTCTGTTTATAGAGAGTTCAGTTTATGTTCTCAGAGAGCAAAGTAATGTAATGCACCATTTTACCACAAACTAATCCCAGATGGGACTACCAACTTAATTGCCAACCCGCTATACACTATACAACGCAACATATTAGACAGACTTATTCCTGGGGAATCACGTGTATCGCCGGGGAGAAAAAAAACTGGACCTTTTCTGATCAACTTTTTCACATGTAGCGAAATAACTTGTTCATCAAATGGTCAATTTAATTGTTCTGCTGCCACAACCCAAACCAAACCCAGCATGTATTTTTCCGCCGTAATCCGCCAATTTAAATTGGATATTTAGTTTTCACTTTGAGAATAGCAGGGAATGCATGTCTGAAGCCATCGTGACTCTTGAAGCTCTTTTGCGGGCACACATAAAATATCAACCAGAAAAGGTACCCCCATTCCAAGCAATTCCCATTTCCACTAATTTTGGTGCTCACACACCGGCAATTTGGCAGCTGGAGCCATTTCAAGCAGACGAGCGAAAATAAATAAATAGAAAAGTAGGTTTGGCTCAGACTTGACTTGTATGTTATGTTTAAGTGGCGTACCCTTCCTTGAAGAAGGAATATCTACCATACCTATCTTACTTGCTTTTCTCCAGTGATGTAAAAAAATACATGTACAAAAACGCATGTACACACATTACACCCGTGAAAGCAATGCTGGTAGTGCGGTATAGTGCTTTCAAGTTTCAGATAGCTTTGAACATGATCATCATTATCTGAATCTTTTATAATTCTCTTTCGGAGAAAAGTGGAATGGAATGGGAAATTGAGGTGGACTTGTACTGCTTCTGAAAAAAGGAATCTGAGATGAAATGAAGTAAAAAAGCATGCACGTATGTATTCTCTGCTTATATACATAATAAGATGAATCTTCTTCAAGATGAACCACTCCACCACCATCATCACAATCACCAGTATGATCATCACTGCTACCTAACAAAACGATATGTATATTTATCGGGTGGTGCCTAGTGCTTGTATGGTGATGTTGTTGCTCCTTGAACAAATCCCCAAGTTGTATTCATCCCGCGTTTCCATTCTCCATCCTCCTCCACAACTGCCTGTACCAAAAGCTCCGGGTAAAAATCCAGGAAAAAAAGATCTTCAGATCTTTCCTTCCTCAAAAGAATTTTCGCATTCATTCATTTTCTCCATTTTCTCTCTACTCAACTCACTATGTTGAGCAGCTGTGCCGTGAGTGTGTGTGTATCGTGTCATGTGTGCAAATGGCAAACCAAATAGAGCTTCTTTTCTTCCATCTCTCTTCCTCCTCTTCACCAGCAGCATTTATTACTTATGCATGCAATTGGTAATCCTCCTCCTCTTCCACCACCCATATCAAAAGAACAAGAAGAGAGGACCAACAACTGAGCAAAGAATTTTTGGAACACTTTCAATTTTTCTTTGGTCTTTTTCTAAAATATTTTGAGCGAGACATGGAGTAAAAAAAAGCTCTCTCCTCGTATCTGCAACACAAACACACACATTTGAATAGATAATGTACAGACGACGTAGTATTTTTGGTGCTTACACACCGACCAGTCGACCGACCGGCTTTCTCTTTATTTTCTGTCTGTCTGTCTCACTGACTCTGTGACTTCACTGCGTGTTTTCTTTTCCTGATGGTAGTGATGTTGGGTCATGGATGGATCGTCACCATTTTGTTTTCTCTAAAAATCTTTCCAAGGCTGCTTCTGTTGCAGCTTTCCAAAAAGAGAAAATGATTTATTCAATGACACAAGTAAGCGAACAAGTGATCCCAGTGATCAGTGAACCATGTAGTATAAAGTGTATGGTGCATTCGATGTAATGTAGTATATCTCTCTGATTGTCTCAAAAGATCTCTGCAGTAAAAGGGGATCACTTTTTCTCTCAAACTGGCACTCTCTCCTTAAAAAGGAATTATTCATGTAAAACCGTTCCGGAAATAAAGCGTTATGAAAAAGGTTCTCTTTCGAATTACTCGTTTTTTTTCTTCTTCTAAAAAAATCGTCAAAGGCTGGCCAAACAGTCTTTTTCTCGTCTCATCACTCTTTTACTTTTAGCGACAAATTCTTAGTTTCAGAGACGAGCGTCGACATAACATACTTGAAATGAACTCAAAGCTAGCGAATAATCATAATCATTATAATAATCATGATCATTATTTGGTGTACTTTTTCTCTCTCATGTCTGCCTGCTGGATTATTACTTGACTAAAACTTGACGTAGTGAGTTAGTTTTTTGGATAAAGCCAAGTGAGAGCCAATAAACCCTTTATATTTTTTTCTGGTGCATGTCACAACGTACCACACGATCTCATTTTTTTGTACAATAACAACAGAGTCTCAGCGTCAGCACTTCACCAGAGGCGCACAGAACAGAGAAAATAATTCTCTTGTCTTGAGCAGCAAAAAGAAAATGAGCATAACAAGAAGTTCTTCTTCAACAGAATCAGCAAAGTTATAAGTTCATAAAAAAGGGTTGGAAAAGAGGCAAGAGAGAAAGATAAGTATCTCATCTCTTCTTAAGTTTTTTTGGGCTCCATGTTCATGCTCATATTCTTCTTGTTCTGTCACTGATATCTAATCTGAGAGAGGAGAATAGGGAAAAAAGTAAAAGTTTTTTATTTTCTCGTGCTTCTTCTTGTGTGACAGGAGAACATGGAATTGGCGTACCATAATAATAATATTATTACAGAGGCAAGTGGCAATGGCAATAATATAGCATGACTGACTATATGACTCTTTCAGTTTGCAGTACTTTGTACAAGGCCAAACAAAAAAAAAGTTTTTTTTGTGCAAGTGACGACGAAGATTCCTAAACTTGAGATTTTTTGAAGGAGAAAACGAGGTGCAGGGATGATGATGATAATGACGTGTGTATTTTCTCAAGGAGAGTATAAAGTAAGCTGCTCTTCAACAGCATGATGATCATGATCATCACACGGTGCTAAGTTGGCTAACAAAAGGAGTAAAGAGAAGAAAGGAAATGACACACACACAAAAGTTTTGTGAATTGGGATTTAGTTTTTCTTGCGAGTCGAGAAGATAGATAGAGATAACTGGCTGGTAGAGTTGGATGGAGGGAAAAGAGGGATCATAATGATGATCCTGTTAATGGACGGACACGCTATATCAAACATTTTTATTTTTTAAAGGAAAAGGAGAGATAAGGAGAGGAATAAGTCCAGTGTCCAGCTTGTCTGAGTAGCGTTATTACTACAAAATGAAGATGTTCTTATAATAATGGCCGACTTTACGGATAGTAAATGATAATGTGAAATGTGTCGATGTGATGTGAACGTGAAGTGGGATGGATTCTTGAGAAAGTGTCCAAACGACAAAAAATGGTAATTGGAAATGAGTGTTCGTTCGAGAGTGTCGACTTTGCTTTTAGAAAGTGTGATTTATTAATGCAGTCTCAGGGAAAAATGAACCGGAAATGAAAAAAATCAATGAGGCAAAAGAAACTCTTAAGGATAAAAGTGGGGTAAAGTGAAAGTGAAGTGGGTGCACGCATACTTTAATTTGGATCCAGAAGAAGAAATCGTTGGAAATCGATCCACCGTTGGATAAAATTAAGGCCAGCAAATAAACAAAAAAAAACTGCACGGAGGAATATTCACAAGAAGTTTGATAGCGTAAGTGACATGTATTTTTCGCCAAATATTTTGTGACGTGACTAGAGTTGATAGTGAGATGGTATGAGATACGTGAACAAAAATAGATAAATCTGCAAAGTAGGCCAATTTTTGTTTCGATCTCTCACTCTTTCACAAAGTAATAATAATGCATTAAGGCATGTGTAACGGGAGCATCTTGCATGAAAATCTGCATCATCTGTTATTCTCCTATTTATCTTTATCTCCAAAAAAACAGGGGAAAATAAAATATAGGCAACATAGGGAACAACTTGTCAAAAATTATTTTCCACTGATTCAGTCAGGATATTCCCAGTTGGATTAGGAATTTCAGTAGACATGCAAGCAAGTTGGGTGGCATGGCATGGCTCGTGAGTCGAGTCGTATGATACAAAAAAAATGGTGCCTTTTGTCTGCTGAAAAAAGGATGCGACATATCTCATCGCCAAAACCCCTTCCCCCTTTTTCCATCGAGTCTTTTTGCTTTTTAAAACTTTTTTTCCTTCCATATTACATTATTGCATTACACACTTTTGATTCGATCTTTCTCCTGCTGCTGTTTAGTATATGTAACAATATTATTTTTTCGGGTTTTCTTTCATGTTAACTGTCATTGCTTGTTTGTTTCCGGCTTGGTGGCTTGCCTTTCCTTCCACCATGTCTTTTCTGTATTATTTTAGGTGACGACATAGTCTTCTTTATCAGGTCTGTATTTTTCTGTCTCCGACATAAACAACAAAGATACATACACATGTCACAAACTCACAATTTTTTTTGTCTCTTTTTCCACGATTTTCTCTGGGAAAACAAAAAAAATATTGTTTTCGGTTTGGTTTGTTTGTGATGTTGCGACGCTGCTGCTGAGAGAAAGGAGAGATACAAGAGACTTTTTACTTTTTTGTTAGCCACGCCACAAAACAAAACTTTTATTTTCTCTCTCCTGTCTGCTCGCCTTGTACACGAGTTTTCCACTACTTTTTTGTGCAAAATGACTCAGATGTGGAAAAGTGAAATCATCAAAATATGAGCAGAACAGAAGAATAGCCTGATAATAATAACTTTGTGTGGTGAAGACGGCATCATCTACCACCATACCATTCACCATCATCACGTATGCATGTAACAAGAGAAAACATAAAAGCATAATAACAACAGAAAACCAAAGAGCAACTTTTTTTGCACAAAAGAAAAAGTTAAAACTCAGCTCATCCAACCAAACTAAAAACTCAAGTCATAGGATATAGTTTACAGAAATAGAGAACAACAGAACACTTTTGCAAAAAGCTAGAGAAAAAAAAGATAAACGGAAATAGTCTGAAAATATTTATAAGCAGAGAACAAGAAAAAAGCGTTTACAGACATATCCTTTTAAACTCTGAAATGCGTGGCTGCTAAACTTTTAACCACAAAACAAAGTTAGCAGCAGACTTGTCACTTTCCTTTTTTTACTCTCTTATGCGATGCCAGAGAAAGCGACTTTACTTGGCTTGTCTAATAATTGAATAATGTACCAACATGACACATTTAATTGATCTGTGGTAGAAAACTTTTAAAAATATATTACCTTCGTACTTTTATTATGCAAAAAGGTGAACATTTCCATAATAATTTAATCTTTCAAAGTTACAATCCTAATTCTCTTATTTTCTCAGAAAAAAAAAGTTCATTTTTCCACCCCACCCATCATCATCATCATAATTTTTTTGTTCCCTTTCATCTTTTTCACTGTTTACCTTTTCATTATTTCATGGCATGCTGATCTGTACACTTTCACTTTTTATTCTCCTCAATTTACTCGTTCACAAGAGACGACTAAAGTAAACAAGCCTATTAACTAAACTTTTTATGCTGCATCCCTGTGTCTGCATACTACCCAAAAATTGAAATGAAATACATAATAAATAGCAAGCAAACAACAGTTAATTTTAGCACACAAAGCACAGAACGAGCGTAAAACAAAATGATAGAGTAAACATTAAAGCCAGAAAGTAAATTGGCTGATTAATATGTTTGATATGATTAAATATGCTGACGATCATCATCATCATCATCATGTTCTCCTCCACAAAATGAAAATGACAAGACCAAGTATTCTCTGGAGACCTGAGAGACCATAAAATACATACACTTTTTTGTATTTGGCTCTTTACATACATTTTTACGATGATGACATGTTGTGCACGTCTACTAGTATTACTACCACTGCCAGTAGTGTACTCAAAGCTGGCACTGGCACCACACACCATACTCTCACCGGAAACTATGTTTGTTCTCGTAATTAGCTTATTTGGACATTTCTCTTTTTATCCACGTCCCCACGAAGCCATTGTGAGTGAGCTGCATCATAAAACGAACGCCATCATTTGTTCTACAATACGTGTTTGTTAACATACCATTTATTATACTGGCTAAATGGAACAGTTTTCCAGGAAAAGTGGTCCCATTTCCGGAATATTATTATGTGCAATGAATGATGATACATGAAGTCCGTTATTGTTTAGGTCGCCTGTTTAGTATACATACACATGTATGGAACATGACCTGTCCACCAATACATATATCTCACCATCTGTTTCAATTTCAATCATGTATATTTTCTTTCTCTTTCCATCCACACATTTATTTTCGGCGAATTAAATTCCGGGCAAAGTGTGCCTTGTTCTCTTTTTATGGCTTCGTGATGATAATCATGAAAAACAATAATTTTTAATTGGAAAAACTCATTCAATCTAACATTTGTAGATGGGAACACGTTCATTATGCACACACGCACGGCATATGTCTTTTATTGCGCTGTGTTTTCTCCGAGACTCTTTTCCATTCATTAGCCAAATGTGTCTGATATTGTGTGTGAGAGAGAAATGTGTATGTGCTTTGTTTTGTGTGCCATGTTTTTTTGAGTGTGCTATTATTATTATAGCTATCATGGGTTGGAGTATGTGAGTGGCGAGTAGAGTGCTAATTACAATTACAACACAAGTCACGCCACAATTTATATTATTTGTTGCCAAAAAATAGAGAAAGCTTACTATTTTCACAGCTGCTGCAATCAAGCCATAAAATATGTATAATATGCTGTATTTGTCGTCGTCTACTCTTGCCTCATGTTCCCACTACAGTTATTTTCTAAATATATCACATCCTTCAAGTTACACTTTTTTGTTTTTATTTTATTATGATACATGGCAAATAAATGGATACATTCTCTCATTTCACTCAAAAAGTGATTCTGGTTGTCAGCAAAATCTTGATAATCATCTTTCTTACTTTAAGCAATTTTCTATTGCCCTTTATTTCCTCAAGCCCTTTACAAGCTGCTTTCACTGGGCTCTATTTTTAGAAAAAACAATATTTTTTTTGGATGGGTTATACGGAAAGTTTTTGTATGGATTTTATATTTCCGTCTGGTCCACCAGAAGTGGTGATGTGGTAATAATAATGAAAGCATTGAGACTTTTTCGCCTCTCTTCTCTCTTCGTCAGTCAGTGCTTTCTTTAAATGTAAAAGTACATTAGAAGCAGCGGCACAGAATAGTCGGAGTGAGAGAAATAAAAAGTTATGTTAGTGCAATGCTAATTGCTCCGACCAATTCAATTCATGAATATGCATGGATGATACTACGATACTAGACAAATGCTCGCATCGGCGGATGTCGTCGCGTGCGGCAGACGGGAAGGCAAAAGCAAGGAACTGTATGGATTCTGGAATGGAACATGTACTGCGCCTTTCCCCTTTAAGCTCTTGGTATTCTTTTATTAACAGAGAGACAAGAGCGAGAGGCATGATCTTGTATAGCTTCATCTTCTTTTAGTATCAGCCCAATTCAATTCAGCTAAAATTATAACGAGCTCTCACATAAACAGTCTATAGCGATTTGGTTTTTCTTTGTAAGTTGAATCGAAGAAACGTAAAAATAAAATGCTACTAGAATGGAAAATAATGAATGATATTTTATGCTGAAAATCGTGATAGTCGATATTGCTTTTTTTCTATTAAAGGTTATCGACCTTTTTCGATTGCTAGAAAGTTGATCTTATGCTTTATCTCGAAAATGGTAATAATGTATGCGTGAATAACTCTTTTTCATGTCAGTTTGTTTTAATTTATTTTATAGACAGCACAAAACAATCAATAAATATAAATTTTTTTTTATAATTGCGTATCGACCATCCGCATTTCCTTAAACTTTAAATCTAAACCCACAACCAAAATACAAACTTAACAAAAACTAGTGTTTTAGCATAACAAAATCAACTACCACCAAATCACAAAAGAGTAATCTTTTTTGAAATGGCTCCTTTTAGTGACTATTTTTACTTCAAATTGTTTTAACCTAATCTAAACAATATTTAAGTTGTGTTGTTGTAATACAAAAACTGTAAAGAATATATCACGATATTTTATCATACTGCAATGCAGTTTGCAGCACAATATATATTTAAGGTTATAGTATACGCACTCACTAGAATTAATAATACATTTCATGTGTTAAGGAAGGTAGTAGACGTGTAGAGCAAGAGCCAAGTTAAGTAAGCTCCTTTTGGAAATCTCATGGGAAGCGGTAGAGAAAAGGTATAAAAAAGGTAGCATGGGGAATCGTAATAGAAGTAGTAACATCTTTCTCTTGGGTTTCATCTCTGCTGCTTTTCTCTGTAACATGTCTCGTTTCATTTCCCATTTCCTCGTTGAATTGGCTCCATATAAACTATTTCCTTCCTTTTTAGCCCCAAAAAAATAATGTAAAGTAAGTCTCTCTCTTCATTGATAGGAATGACAGCAGTTTCATTCCTCCTGGTTTTTTACAAGAAGGAGTCCCCACGATGAACTCTGTGTAAAAGTGTTTGAAATGACGTACTCTAATCATCATCATGTTCAAAACTCTTGGGACAGTGTAGTATATTTTTTGGGGATTTTTTTTTGGAGAAGTCAAGTCAGTAAAACCTACCGAACGTTGTACTGATGAGTGAAAAACTCGTTTTGTCTGAGATCCTGAATACGGGCGAAAACATGATGAGAATGATGCTTCAGCTCCATACACCGGCTGCATAGATCATAATCCGGACACTGCAAACATTTATAGCGGATGTTTCGGATGGGTTTACGACGGCAACCGTCACACGTTACAGTGGTGAACACCACAGTGGAGCCTGCAACACAAAGCACAAAGACAACATATTATGAATATGCAAACATCATCATGATGAGGATTACGTTATGATACATGAATTTATGATGAGATGATGAGCACGAGGCTCATCTTCTCTACTCATTTTATAATGGTAATTTTTTTGGAGTTGGAGAAACATGTATGTTATATGTGGGTGCTCGTCGGTGCACTTACTCAAGTCAGGATCATGAATGGAAGTCGTTCCAAAAAGATCCACTTCCTCGTAAACCTCATCTTCCAGCGAAGGAACGATGCTGCTGGTGGTAGAAGCCGGTTCCACAACGGTAGCCTGGTTGTTTGCTGGTTCTGGCTGCTTCCACACTGCAACTTTGATACTAATCTTGGTCCTTGCCTGAAGGTACACGTTTGCCTTGTGGAACTCGCAGTACTCTTTGAGGGACTCCACAGAAATGCGGAAGCTGTTGATGTTGTTCATCTTTTTGAATTTCCTGTAGGATTGTGCATATCCCGACCATTCCAGGCTAGCTTCCTGTGTACATCAAAAGAGGCAAATATCATTAGCAATTCATGAGGGATTTTCAAACAAAATCCTCCTCTCATCTGAAAAAATCTCATTTTCATAATTCCGTTGTGCTGTGTCGTACATTATTTTTAGTGAGTTGGTTTACTACTACTACAACTGTACTTACTTTGCTTTGAGACTCAATCCTATATTTGACCCGGTAATTCTTCAAATCCTCTAGTCCAGAATTTTTGAGAATGAAGCAAGTAAATGTTATATGACCATCCATAGACACCATAGACCGGAGTAAAATGGGAGTATCCAGTGAGGTCACGATAAGGGGATCAAAGTGAACTTCATCCTCAGAGAGCGGGAATCCCCAAACATTAAGCCAAAGTCGGAAGCTTGAGCTGTTCAGCTTTTTGATGGGATGTACATCTTCCAAATGCTTCAACACGGATGAGTCGTTAACAGTCGCTCTGCAGTCTTTCCATCCAAGGAATTTGAAACAAAAGTTGATTGGACTATAAGCAGGAAAAAAACACCGTAATTCGTTAAAATGATCCCTAAACGGTTATTATTCGATTATATACAAGAGTACTATTTGCATGCAACTTACTGGTACCCGCAAACTTCCAAGTGACTCTTCAACATTTCCACAGTGGTCAGCACACCACATCCCTCACTTTTATTTGGGCACCTGACATCCACACTTTTGCAAATGTTTTCCAATGCAACGTTCCGAATCCTGCAACCTGCAAGTGGAACCCTGCATTCTCCACATTGGTTCAGTCTCTCAATGCACTGATTGCAAATAATGTGTCCATTTTGGCACTGGTAAATGGGGCTCACCAAAACCTGTTTGATTACATGATAAAACAAGCTCACGTTAATTAACAGAATCAATTACACTTTAATTAATAAAAGCTTAATAAAGAACACAAACCAAATTCATACCTCATAACAAACTGGGCAATCCATATAACTCTTGGCCGCAACCAGGACAGTCTCTGCAGTCTTTGGGTTAACACCGGCTGCAGCGTCCTGGTCCTCTTCCTCCATCTCTCGCTTGAGATTCATCATGACCTTGTTATTACCCCCAGAAGTTGGGGCACTACTCTTGGTCACTGCTGAAGGGGCAGTATTTTCACTAGCCACCGACGTTGCCTTGCTCAAGCTCATCTTGAATTTTTAATCGTCTTATTTTGGCTATTCAAAAAAATCAACTTCACAAACTTGAATGAACAAAAGTATAAATCCTAGATGGATTTAGTCGCACAAGGTATAATTAAGCTATGATTCTTCTGAGTCGCAAAAGTGTTATGTGAGTAAAGTGCAACAAGTCCGTCCAGTTTATATAGAGAAAAATGCACACAAACACCTGATCTGATCATTCAACTCAACATAGAATCTCTGAACAACTGCTGTGCTGAAAGTGAAGATGAGATTGGGGTACAAACAAGCTCGCTTCAAATAGCAAACATTTTTCAAAGCAAAATATTTTGATGTGAACAGTACACGTACACCACTAGCGTTACTTCATATCCCCAATCACATACCTAACACACAATTTTCATGTTTCTCTTGTGCGTGGGCAGTGCCTGGCATCTTTGTCTTCATAAACATGACATGCCCATTCCCATGATCCATCACACATTTACTACTACATTGTATATACGCACGCATCTAATAAATACCTAAATTTTTAGCAACTTTGCAAAATACTACATTCAACATTGAAACTACATCTTAGTTTTTCATTCGTCCATTGTCCACTGTGTAAAGTGTATTCCTCTCTTTTTGCACATACTCAACTTTATTTTTGTTTTGCCAAAAATCATCTTGACCTGACGATGGTAACTGGAATGGAACCATTTAATTTATGCAAAAAAGTGGCTCAAGCAATTTTTCAATCATGCACTTGGTACATGATTCCAGTGACGGCGTGACGACTGACGAGCCGGCTTGTTTTGTGTTTACACTTTACAATTGATTTCTATCTCTACTTATCTAAGTTTGTTTTTACCAACTCCGTCTCTTCCTCAAAATAAACATTCTATTTTTGTCATGTTTATCGTAATTAATTTTTTAAGGTCCATATTTTTGCATTTTTT